>CABFWB010006258.1:3960-35148 GCA_902151455.1 Timema bartmani
GTTCCCTTATTCCTCAAGAGTATCCCCAACACGCCAACATTGGCGGCCATTGCTAGTTAGGCCTCCTAGTTTCATTCGGCTGGGTACCCCCCCCCCCCCCCTACTTCCCTGGGACTAAGCTGTTCAGTTGCATCGCCAATTTCTGCTTCAGTTTTTTTGTAGGGGTCTATTTTATAAACCAGACTTATGGAAGCAGCTTTCAACTGTTTATGGAGTTATTTGTTTAACCAATATATTTAACATGCAAACAGCATCCAAGAGATATATTTTTGTTGACAATTTTGACAATATTTTGCTCAACATTTAAAAAAATTAACTCGACGGTAGTAGTAATGTTTGAGTTTTTGTATTACTCCTTGGTCCATGGGCTGTACCACTGACGTCATATCCGGTGGAAAGTAGACAACTTTAATGCATTTCAGTGAATTAATCTGGTTGCAGACCATGTTTTTATTTCAATTAAGAACATTTTTTTTTTTTGCTTTGTAGAGTTTTTTGAACCAGTGCAATAAGCCATTTATTGAACCGTTCATTTGTCATCATATATTTTTTGTTGGCCTTATACTCTTTAGTAAAATTTTACTGATTTGAAACATATCAGCTTTGCCTATTTCCCTTTCATTAACATGAGTACATTTTCAGAACCATCCATATTTGCCACCACTAAAGCCGTTACTCTTTCTTTGTGGTTTTTTCCCCACTACATCGTTCTCCTTTAGATCAAAATGCTTTGGTTGGTAAACAATTTAAAAAAAGTACCGGTCTTATCCACGTTAAAAATGTATTTTGGCTCGTAGGCTGCGACGACGTTTAACAATACACTAAGCCATTAGTTAACCATTTCTGCACTCTCATCTAGACATTCCTGGTATGTTTACATTGACCGACAGTAAAGTGGGGGATGGCATGGAAGGAACTGGTATAACTGATAGCTACAAACTTAGCACAGAATAAGAACCAATTGTAAACTTTCTTGCGTTTCTCTAGAACATGTGTTTGTGAGATATAGTTTACATAATGCAAGAGCTCAGCTCATAATAGTCCTAGAATAATTATGTATGGGACGTAACAGAATATATTTTAGGATAGAACTAAAAATCACTAAAACCGCAACTTTTGGAAATACCAAAATTATTTGGTTAGTTTGAAATAGATTGATAATGTTATTTCTAACATGTTAAAGAACTTAATAAATTAAATATGTCCATATTCCTCAATTCATTTTCCGATAATTTTTATTATTATGGAAAGATTAAACCCGCATTTTAAATAACCTATGAAACTTCTACTTTTTCTAAAAGAAAACACTGTACGTTTTAATCAAAGAAATATAATGAGATCTCAATATAGATCCCTCTTTTGAAAATCTAGAAGAGAGAACTGACAATTGTTGAACTGTGAATAGTACGGCGGGGTGAGGGTATTTAAACAACATCGATTTAGAAAAAAAGGGGGTGGTCCATGACTGAAAGGGAAACTAAGCTACTTGAGTTCCCTCCAACAATGGACCCACTCCACAAGATCTTATCATAGGCTGCTCTCCTACACCACTGATGAAGTCTTTCAATAAATAAAAACTCCTCTATAAGAAATGCTCGTGTTAAGAAGATTTTCTTTGCGCAAACTGTTTTTGAGTCTACCTTTGTCTCCAGTGAGACACAGCTTAGCCACGTAGCGTTGTGCTATGTCCACCATAACACACTCGATACTGTTGACTTGTACAAAATGGCAAACAGGAGGGGAAGGAGTGCAATTGGATCAGTTTGTAACTAAATGGAAACTATGGACTTATTATATTCCTGCTTCTCAGTCAAGGTTTAATTCCATAAATTGGCCTACATATTAAATGCAAATAAAGCATGGGTGGAAATATGTACTTTAACTGAAAAAATACATTGTTGACACTCGCCTTTCAGAGAGTTCAATCGGATGGTTCTACCTCTAATTGCAATACAACTGACATACGTTCTGTTGATCGCATCATTCTAAAGTATCCAAAGGAAGATAAATTGACAGGGTGGAGGAAAGGGGGGCCCTTAACACATAGTTTTATAATGAGAACAAAAAATAGCGTTGGGAAGGCAAGGGAAGATATAGCTTCACTTACACATGCATATAATTAAAAGGAACGAGTTCTACGTGGTTATTGATGCTACTTTTAGCTTTTGTATGTAATTAATTAAAAAACATTACTGTTCACCAATTCTATGTCCTCATTTAATCTAACAGTAACTATGGATAGGGTAAATTTGATAATAACGATAGCTTAAACAAAAATGCACAAGTAATGAAAATTTTCCGCAACCCCTGCAGTTCAGGGGTACTTTTACACTCGATACCTGGACGAGAAGGCTTGCTGATGTCTGTTCTCCACCACTGGTCGGCACCACCATGAAGATCAGTTTCTAAAACCAGTTAAAACAATTTAGCTAAAAATATGATCATATTTGGTTCAGTATTATACGTGGGAAACACATAACTCACTCTAGAAGGTTTTATCTAACCAATATGTACTGTCTCCCTCTAGACTCTCAAAGCCATCACACACTCTAGAAGGTTTTATCTAACCAATATGTACTGTCTCCCTGTAGACTCTCAAAGCCATCACACACTCTAGAAGGTTTTATCCAACCAAGATGTACTGTCTCCCTGTAGACTCTCAAAGCCATCCCTTCATTGTGCTATTAATGGGGTGGTTTGTTCTTGGGGGAGGTGTTGAGAAGACTAGGGAGGGAGACCCACTTTAAACCCTCTGTACTAGTCTTAACAATACGTGACGTCACAAAGCCAGCGTCTATCAGGATTAGTAGCAAGGTTAGAACGCCTGCCAAATTCTCTTTGGATTGTTTTCCAACTATTAACTAGTTTAAGAGACTCATAATATATGATCACATCTCACTACCTGTTCAGGTTTTACGCATATAACATATGTGATTATTACTCTAACGAGGTAGGGATGAGTAAGGGGATAATTTATAAGAAATGTACCTCCATTCGCTTGAAAGGAAAGTGAAAACAATTTGTGAAAAAATACCATCAGTAAGAACGTGTGGTATTTGAGCCCCAACCATCTGTTCACCGGGAAACAGGACTATATAGTCCTAGTCCTTATTTAATCCATGTTCTATTATTCTTTAGAAACATGAATCCCAGCTGGTAGATGTGAACTATCATCATCATCATCATCAACAACTGTTTACATCCTGGGGCCGGGTCAGTTTAGTAGAATGTCTCAATCTTTCTCTTTAATTTCACCACTCTTCCTCCTTCATTTGCTTCCATTCTTCTCCTCTTACTTGAAATGTGGGCTACATTTGCTGTTATCTGTTTTTCATATCCCTTTCTTTGTCTTTCTTGCGGTCTTTTTCCTACATACTTCATCTCCATTTTGTTTGGTATTTCTTCCTTTTCCACCCTCCTTACATGACCATGCCATCTCAGCTTGCTGTTCGATGCTAAACTTAATTTGTTTCGTTGAGTTAGAAAGTTATTGATCGGCTAAAACTGATTCTAGCTTTATTCAATTTGGCTCATTCGTACAAATTATTTGAGTTTTATCTCAAATATTCCTTTGGCTAAAAAGTTGTAATTTATGTTGTTAGTCCTAAACAATAATCAAGAGTAAAATCTACAACGTTTTCATATTTTAAAATACCTTTTATTTGTTAAGGCGAGTCGATATATTATTCAGGTAGTTTATGTTCTAGTTTCAAAGTATTAATAAGAAAAATAAATGGGGTGATTTCACAAGTCTACCCATGAAAAATATTAAAATACATAATAGACTATAATAGGCCTACTACTACGATTATGAAATAGTTCACTTCTTTTATCTCTTAAAATTCTATTTTCACACAAACTTTATTATGATGCCATTTTATTTTTAATATTTTAATATCAATATTTATTGTAAATTTGACCCTCAACACATATGCCTTACTTTTCAGCACTAAATCTTAAATTTCTAAAATAATAATTTAAGTTTTATCATGAAAGAAGAGTCAAACTACTATTTATTTAAGGAAGTACTTTATCATACATTATATGACTTTATTTTTTTACTTTAAATATTCCGAAACACACTTCTTATTAATTATGTCTTATTTAAACAATTTTAGTGTTTATCGGTTTCAAATACTGTTCTTCTCTATAACTATTTATAATCTCGTTCTTTTAATTTAAATGTTTTTCTCCTTATTAAGTTTTACATGCTGTAGATTTGTTGTTTTAATTATAAATCTGTGATAGTTGTCAGTGCTCCACTGTAATAAGGGCAATTGAAGTTATTTTTTAGGTATCGATACTAAATATCAGAAGTACAGCTGAGTAGGCCTATCACATGGACTGACGTATAAGCAGGTTTTACCATAGTTAATAAACTTCAAACCAGGGCAATCTATGTAGGTAGTGAAAGTATAAGAATACATTATTCAAATTATGTTTATTGTGCAAGTATTTTCAGGTATGTATGTACTTTAAGATTACAAACTATTCAATAATGGATATTTTCTTCTAATATATTTTCATGCGCTTGGCTTAGACTAGTCCTAGGTTTTATAAAACCATTCATACACCTCACTGAAATGTATTATTTTAAAAACAGATTTATCATTTTTAATTTTATGGTAAAATTTGCGCCATGTCAAATTGTTGAAGTTAATTTTGAAGAGAAGTAAGTCCTTGACAATAGTTTAATCCCATCTGCCACATCCTCGGGTCGAATATTTTTAATTATAAAAAAATCTCTTTCTCCACGGGCGTTGATGTTCCTGGTAGACAATGAGAAAATTCTACAATATTTTTTAGGTTCAGAACTCACACAAGTCAGTTGTGGAAATTATTGAATAGCTCTACTCAAATCTCCAAGTAGAAAATTGTTTCTTTTGCTGGGTTCATGAGGAAGTAAGATTTTGCAGACGATATCTCATCATATAGCTCGACAATATAGATTTTTTTTTTTAGGTAATGGGTGAATTTTATTTATAGTATCAGCTGCAAGTTCAATCTCATTCCAGAGATCCAGGTGAATATTTTAGCTTCGTCAAACTATTTTTCCAAAATTTAATATATGAAATACAGCCTGTGTAAAAAGCAAAAATCTTCCCCCGCAAATTTTCCAACTCAAGAAGATCTTCAAATCTGTTCAGCAGTCATTTTGCTCCTTGTGGAATAACTTTCTGTTAATTTGTTATTGAATGTCTGTCTTCAACGTCTTCATCTTTAAAGCAACATCTGTGGCTATGGCTTTAGTTTTTTTTCCCCATGGTATTGTTAAATAGATTCAACTGCACCTGCACAAATAATAAATATATTTCCCCAGCTCCACTCATGAAAAACATACGTGATGTAACAGGACAGTTTTCTTGGATGTCATTTCAATGCTTTAAATATTAGTGAGATTCTTTCAACTGCTCGAAAAAGTGATATAAATCTATTGTTGCCATGTTTTTGCCAACTTTCAATACTCAATATCAGTGGACTCTTTATGACTCCTCCAAATTAGTGATGAGCACATTGTAGATGCAGAAATATTTAAATATTTTCACGACAGAAACCTCGATTTCGATGGGGAGAATATCAGCTGCAATTTGAAGAGCATTGTGTTACAAATTGTGCACCTCAGCAAATGCCTTTTATTCCAACAACGAGAACTTCTTTCAGTCGAGAGTAAACGTTGTTGACACCCTTCTATTTTTCCTACACCAAAATTTGTGTTACATTTAACTGCACAAAATACAGAAATCTTTTTTATATCCCGTGTAGCTTGATTAGCGATAGGAGGTGGCTCGTAAATACTTCATATATGTCTGCGCATACAAACTGCAAATCCAGAGACTTCCCTTCTATAACTTTCTGTGGCACAAAGTACCTCACAATGACGGGTGATAGTTTTACATCATTTCTATTTGAGATGTGTCATGCTGACGAAAGCAGATTTTTTCAAATTTTGGTGTGATTCGTCCACAGCCTTTGGTGCGATTACGCTCATTATGGCGGCTTCACACTTTGTCCAGGCAGATCTGAATTTTATTCCAAATTGTTTTGCTATCAATATTGTTGTACAATCTGAAGTTTTGAAACACAAATCGTGCATTGTAAAATGGAATGCGAACAGGACTTATTTCGCAGCAATCATCAAATCATTTTCAGCAGGGTTTTGATATTTTTTAAAACAAGGTTATTGTAAACGAGCTTGTAATTGTAGCTACACTTGCCTTATGCTTCGAACACTTAAGGTGTTCTCTGATGTCCGCTCTTCCGTCGTGTGCAATGAAGAATTCCGGCAAGCATGGTCGAGGTATTTATTATTAAATACTATATACTATTTACTAAAAAAAAAATTTCAATCATATTTGAATTTTATTTTATGATCTTTTTAAAAATAAATTTTACTAAATTTTAAAATATAAAAATACCAGAATAGTAAATCCAAAGGGTAATACTTATTGACCTTTTGACACAGATAAGAACAAATTGAAATAATTAACAGTTGAAGTGTAAGTTTAATTTAAACATGAGGTGAATTTTCAACCACAGTTCAAATTTTATTTTTGCCATATATTATCAACATTAAAAAAATTAAAAAGCTGGACATCAATAAAATTAATACGCTTTCTTGTTTTGGTTTGAATACATTTTTTCTATTATTTTTAAACCTACGTAAAATATTGATGTGATAATATATTTTATTGTGTAGGCCCTACACATGGTTTGTAAGAGATATACCAAATATTAAATCAACCCTAGTTTAAAGGTCTATTAAGTTTCCTTCCACAATATGAGCCTTGACAGGGTTTGGGAATTACACTTATACCTAATTTCATTGCTGAGGGAACTGCATGCTTACTATTGTCTATTGAGCAATAGCGTTGCCATTCTTTCGTTTTCCGTGATCATTACTTCCTTCGAATGTATATCAAATTTGGCAATGCTAGGCTGTCGCTGTTGCCAGTAATTAGTGCTTCTTCCTCCAGCACCGTCGTAAAGTTACAGTTGTCTGAGTCTCGTGTCCCTAATAGTTAGCTCAAAAACATTAACTAAATAAACACTCATATTTTATCAGTACTCTGTGTAGAAAAATATTTGTTATTGATCACGTTAAGATTTTGTGTGTTTGTGTTGGTTGTGTGTTTTGCTTTTTTGCCGTAAGGTTGTGGAATTATAATTTTATGTGCATATTAATATATTAATTTGAATAATAGTGTATTGTTAAGAGTTAAAATATAACAGAAATTATGGAATCTCCGGTTTGTTACAAACAATTACATTCTAAGAGGAAAATTTTAAGTAGTAAAGAAAGGGCAATGGTGTTAAGAGTCTACACCTATTTTCGTTGAGATGGAACTTGTTCAGTAAATCAAGCGGCAATGCAGACTGCAGAAGCGACTGGTGTGTCTTATAAGTTAGTAATCAATTAAACCAGAATTCAAAACCAAGGGAAAGTTACTGACCCCAATCAAAAAAGGAAATAACTGCACTCAAATGAAGCGTTTGGATAAATATGACACTTTTACTCAAGTAGCAATTCGCAGAAAGGTACATTCACTTTACCGTAACAAAGAATTACCTTCCATAGAGAGAATTTAAGCTTTGATTGATATTGATAGTGACCTTCCTAATATTCTGATTAACAACAAGTAAAAATGTAATTTATAGCATTTAGTATAAACTGCATCTTGTAATATATTTATTTGTATATTAACTATGAGGAAAAAAGCTTTATACATAAAGTAGTTTTAAGCATAGTTACGTGGGGAATAGGAAAAGTTAATAAATTTCAATCTTGAAAAAAATACTATTGTGGAAATAGTTAATGTTTCTATAAAAGGCTGTACACCGAGAGGAAATGTTTTTGCCCGTCAATTGAACCCCCCAATCCCCCAACNGAGAGAGCGAAGATAGGCTAAATCTTTTCTCCATAAGACCTGCAGTTCCCTCAGCAGTGAAATTAGGTGTAGTTTACCCTGAAAGGTAGCAGGCTTACCTTGCGTGGTTCAACTATGACGTAGCTTATACAGTAGAAATATTGCATGGGCGTAGCGAGGGGGTAATTATAGGGTTCAAACACCCCACATCTCCCAGAAAATTTCTGAAGTTTTTAATGTTGATTGCAAAAGAATGTTTGTGAAACTATTTATCTTAATTTGATTCTGCAATCCAATCTTCAGAGATCACAGTTTATCATCTAAAAGCGTCCATTTTTCAAAAATGTGTAGGGGTAAGACAACTTCAAATAGCTTCTAGAGGCATCTCTAACTTTGACAATAAAAAAAGGAAAGGATCCATCTAAATTGCTTTCCATGCGATCAACATTTCTGGATTAGGACTACTCTAAATAACCTCTAGGATTATACAAATTAAAAAGAAATCGGGAGAGGTCTACTCTAAATTTCTCTTAGAAAGTATAATTTTCAAAAAGTCTCCACTTTTGAGGACCACTCCAATTACGTTCTCTGAGGGCCTATCAATTTCAAACATTAACTGGGAGGGAGAAAACTTCCTAAAATAAATAAATGTTGATATTTCCCCTTCCCCCCATCACACAAATAAGGTCCCACCGCCACTTTTTAAAATAATCATGTCATCTTGTCATAGTCTCATAATTTAGACTCCTCCCTACGCCCATGAAACCAAGACCGCTCTTTCAGGGTAAACGGAGTGTACTTGGAAAACAGAGAAAACTTGTAAAAGCGAATTAATTTGGTCAAAGAGAAGTCAGATAAATTATAAAATGTCATTGAAGTTATTTATTTATTTTGCAATAATTTGTATGTAGAAAGCATTAGCAAGTCTAAACTATTAGTTTTTATCCTTAATTAATGTGATTTATTGATGATCTTTGTGCAAAGAATGTAATGGAAGGTAGGCCTAATTAAAATTACGAGATTATGTATGTAGGCCAATAGCTTTTACTATAAAATACTGGGAACGTAAATATAACTTAGTCTGGAAAACCTGTGGAAGTAAAGGAATTTTAAAGTGAAGGCCTTATCAGCGATGTTTGAAGGTGTATAAAATAAATACATTTTATCAGCAGAAATCAGCTGGGTTTTAAATTGTACTCAGCATCTACTCTGGACAATATATTTCAAAATGAAAGGTCACCAGTTGTAGGTCCAATGTTTAATCACTAGGCTTAAGTTACATTATAGTGTGTAGGGTATCTGTTGAGAGGCCCAGAATAAATTCAAAATGTGATTAAACAAAAGCCTCGTAGTGGGTTGTTTTGTATAAGACTAATAACTTACTTGCAATGCGAACTATCAAGAAGTGTGTTTTTATTTAAAACTTTCTGAGAAATATTTTCTCGATTAAGTATTATAGGAAGACATTTTGATATGTAAATGTTTTCCTCTCTGGTGTTTTATGCCCTACACTTTCAGTATCCTTCTTGTAAGTTGTGGGTAACACTGGCATTCAGTTAGACCCGTGGCACCTACATAAATGTAAGAAATGTTTCTTTGGTTGTGTGCACTAGAGTCAAACCACGGTTGAAAAAAAACCTTAAAATATCTTCTAGAAGCATCAGATTTTTAAAAAAATTGCTACTAAATAACCACTATAAACAGTTTATAGAGGCATTAATTTTCAAAGATTTGCTAGAGGAAGATCGCTTTAAATAGCATCTACAGGTAATAAATTTTTAAAAGATTTCCAGATGAGGAACACTTTAGGTAGCTTTTAGAAAATTCCAAATTAAAAAATATCTTCTGGGTGAAAACCACTCCAAATAACTTCTAGAAGATTATAATTTTCCTAAATTTGTCCAAGTGTGGACCACTCAAGATAGCTTCTAAGAGCATCCAAATTTCGGAAAATGTTTGGAGGAGGGCTTCCAATTCCCCTTTTGGCCAAATACCACTGGATATTATTATTACCTATAAAATAAAAATATAGACAGGGTCTACCCATCATTTTTAATTGTTGACAGAAAAAAAATTACCTTTTTCTTCTCCACACAAGTTCTTACTAGGCCTATATTGTTACTTATAATGACAAAGAAAGACATACAAAAAAATACAATATTTTAAAATAAACCTCCTCCAAAAAACTTCAAACGTCATCCAGGGTATACAATTTTACCCAGTCATGACCACCGGACACCCTCTCGGTGTAGCCCTACCTCCCCCCTCCCACTTTCAAATATATTCCAGAGCCCCTGCAGAAAGAAATAGGCCTATATTTTCACCATCTAAGGTAGGCCCTACAATAAGTCAACTTTAAAATCTTTATAATCATGAAACACAAATTAATATTTCTCATTTATATATAGGCTATTGCAGTGAGGGAGGATTTAAACTTTGTGTGAATATAACTTCGATACTTGACCCGAAATGCCGGTCTATGACCCGTCATCTGATTGTATAGTCTCAGGTCTGCTGTCAAACATTATTTTGGAATTAATAATTTTTGGGAATCGATCTCAGTTAATTAAAGAGTAGGGTTAGGCCTATGAAATGGGTACATTTACCTCTATTGCTGGATTTTCCCAAAGAATCGACTATTTCCAAATTCCATCCCAAATGTTGTATCTCTATGACGTTTATAAAGATATTACTCGGGCCACAGAGCATGTTGGTTCATCTAAAGACCAGCAGATCGCACAGAATTATGGGACACCTCTATTTTAGTACAAACTATCTTATAAACTAACAAACCTGTTGTTAAACAACGTGCACCACACATGAGGGCAGTAGGTTAGGCTGTTTGTTGATGTCACCGGAGTCAAACAAGAGTCACAACAGATTTGCTCCCGTTGGCTGAGCTATTGTCTAGACTGATCACTCGAGCTAGGACATTCCACGGTAAGAAGCAACAAAAAAGGAGGAGGGAGATAATAATAATAATAATAATAATAATAAAAAGGAAGTCTAGAAGTCTTGTTAATAAATTGCCCTTCAAACCGTGAAGTGTAATCTGGCACTCCACCACCACGAGCGCTAGTAGTTAGGAGGAGGCTGGCCGGCTGGCATGATGGACTCTTGAGCCAGTTTGAACGCGCGTAAACCCCCCTCCCCCCTCTTCAAGGTCCTTCTGACAACTCTTCAGCTCGTTGACTCCCTCGGAACTCCTCACACAATTCAACACACCACTTCTACATTCAAACGATTGGAGATTTTTTCCAATGGAAACAGAAGCATAGCTTAGTGGTTTATTTATCACCTTCCATTTAGTTTTTCGCTCCAAATCTTTGGTATTTACAATCTACTGTTTGTTCTCAACACCACGAAGACTTGGGTAGAAAATAAAAACTAGGTACCGTGTGTTTTACAGTTATTAAAAAGCTCATGAATAGGGGTTCGGCCAGACTGACAAACGAGCGAGCGCGTGATTAGCAGATAGCTCTCGTTAGTTGTTGACGAGGAGGCTCCGAATCTTGGCTGAGTGAACTGAGGGTGGTTTTAACAAGTGATTTATTGTTGTGGTTTTCTCATCCTCTCTCCACGCTAATGGTGATTCTTATTTGTAAAGGCCTACTTTGATAATATTGAAGTATTTTAACATATCAGTTTTACATATATGTAAATGTATATATATATATATATATAGGCCTATATATATATATATATATATACATACATACATATAAGTATGGTTTATGATCTTACCAATTAAATTAGGCCGTTAGTAGCAAGTGTGCTAACCCTATCAATATTAATAAAAATGTCAAAATGAGAAGTTTTTCTAGCACTCAATGAACCAACATACAATAATATTGCCTAGCGCCTGTAAACTAGACTGTACCGGTCGAGCGTGCGCGCTTGAAAAATAGAACCAGTTCTATCTTTCAAGCGCGCGCGCTCAGTCGCTCGCTCCAGTCTGGCCACCTCTCATTACAACCAATGTGTTCCATTTTATATTTTAGTCGCTCACGCGCTCTAAGGGGGCGGCCAAACTGAGCGAGCGAGCGAGTTAAAACCACCCTCAATTCACTCAGCCAAGATTCGGAGCCTCCTCGTCAACAACTAACGAGAGCTATCTGCTAATCACGCGCTCGCTCGCTCGCACACTTGTCAGTCTGGCCGAACCCTTAGGCCTACAAAAATTGTTCGAAACAGTCCTCCAAAATTGGGTCAGTTGTCCCAAAGAAATTTGGCCAAAAGTGTAAGCCAAATCACTTTTGTCCAAATTAATTTATGTGAAGTTAATTTTTAGGCTAAGTGACCTAAGGCCAACTGACTTAGTGTAGAGTTATTTTTTAGGCCAATTGACTGATGTTCAAGAACAATGACAAAGTCTTGCTGACCTACATAGTGATTCTAATACTTTAGACCACTTGATTAACAGTGAAGATATTTGTTTACTCGTGAGTAAAAATATACACAATTACGTATTTATACCGGCAATCTAAACATAGACTACTGATGAAATTATAATACAAAAATACAGATAATTTTATTAATCAGCTCAACTGTAGATAATATAAAATAGGCCTACAACCATACAAAATTCAACAAATCAATCAAAGTAATTTTTTATTGCTAAACTGATATACAGTAGAGACTATATGACTTTTAAATACCGTTTGTAGCAATTGAAAAAGCTCAACAGGTTCCAAAAATGGTTCGAGTAGGACCATCCTAGGAATTCTACGTTTTTCTACTTGTTTTTATTATAATTCGACATTCTAATGACAAATAACCAGAATTTAATAGAGGCCTACTATCATCCGAAAGTGCTTTTGTAAGGTAATACTGTAATTTGAAAATGCGATGAAACGATTTTGAAAGATTAGAGATCACCGATTATTATTATCATTATTATTATACTTCTGTGTAAATGTGTTAAACAAAGACGTATAGACAAGTCCTGTTCCAATGACTAATAAATTAACGTTGCAATTATTTAACTTATGAATTATGGTATGCCCCTATTTTTAATATAAATAACTTTCATTTATTTTTATCTTTATTTTCTATTTGAGAATTTTAAGATGGTAGTAGCCTATAACCTAATTGAGAACCGGAAAAATCAGGAACTTTTATTATTTTCCTAGCCGGAACCAGGTCTGGAACCATAAATTGTGTGTTTGCAGAACCTGGACAAGTACCAGAACCGATACCTATTTCGGTTCAACTTTCTGTTCTAAGATAGCTGAGAACCGTTTTAAAAACTTCGGTGCCTCCGAGCTGTCATTCCCATAAAAATAAATACATTAGGCGGTGCCCTTAATAAATCTTGATAGCTCACTTATAGCGAGGCCTACACTATACGACCTAAGGGCCAGTCTAACAATATAGGCCCTTTGGATTGTAATCTTGGCAGAGGGCCTTAGAGATCTCAGGGTGGGGTGGGGATAATGAAGGTGCATTTCTTCTAAGTTACCTCTCTCATCCCTGCTCCCTAAATTAAACAGTTAATAGAAGTAATTAAATAAGACTAACACTTTGACCGTGATTAAATTGAAACCAATGAATCTATTAAACGGTCATTGCCAACTTTCACTCTGCTAAGATGCTGGATTGTTTGTACTACCTCCTACCTTACTCATGTGGTTGGTTACATTCTACACTCTCTATATGAGATGGTTGGACACTGCTCCCGTTTGACCAACACATCATGTCTAAAGAACCTTTTCATTCGGCCGACAACAAGAATTGCCACCCAACCCACCTTATATTGGGGGAGAGCACGGAATTGGAGCATTTTATCTCTCTCTCTCTCTTTCTCTCCTTGTGCCGTCCCAGCAATTTATTGTATCGCTTTGTGCATGAAGGTAGTAGATAGGTGCTACCGCCAATGAGAGGTTGCGATTTGATGAAGCGGATCCCGACCAATCACCACTCTTGTTCTGAGGCGCTTGATCTGCGCATGCGCTGTCAGTTTGTTGCCAGCCATAGGGGAGCCAACTTTCGTATCTGTGGCTTCCTGGCCTCAACACAACCACGTGGACGCAGGCTCACATACACACTCTCGCACGCTCATGAGTAGTGATACTACTGTTTAACTCACACACACTCTCGCTCATGAGCAATGATACTACTGTCTAACTCACACACAACTCTCACCCATGAGCAATGATACTACTGAATAACTCACACACACTCTCGCTCATGAGCAATGATAGTACTGTCTAACTCACACACTCTCTCTCGCTCATGAGTAATGATACTACTGTCTAACTCACACACTCTCTCTCGCTCATGAGTAATGATACTACTGTCTAACTCACACACACTCTCACCCATGAGCAATGATACTACTGTCTAACTCACACACACTCTCGCTCATGAGCAATGATACTACTGTCTAACTCACACACTCTCTCTCGCTCATGAGTAATGATACTACTGTCTAACTCACACACACTCTCGCTCATGAGCAATGATATTACTGTCTAACTCACACACACTCTCGCTCACGAGCAATGATACTACTGTCTAACTCACACACACTCTCTCGCTCATGAGTAATGACACTACTGTCTAACTCACACACTCTCACAATCTTTCTATAACACAAACACCCTCACAATCTCTACACCGACGAATGGTGTTACACTAGTGGTGTTGGCATGACGGGACGTGCTCCTCTGGCAACATCTCTATAGTACATGTCAAGTCGTATTTTCTCCAAGGGCAAAACTTCTACGTCTCTAATGGTGAACTGAATCCCAATGTTCTGGGAAATCCCGCGATGGGGGATTACCTTGACTTGGATATGTACTGTGTATACCATGTTTCTATCCTACACAACTATAGATGTGGTGTATACTCCATTCACTGTAGGAATTACCCTCTGAAAGGTCTTTTTTCCTACCAATATCCTACTATATAATAGATTTCTGGTAGGGGAAAAAGGCCTTTCAGAAAACAAACTGAACAGACTTTAAGCCTACATATGTTCACTATGTGAAGAGGACAAGTCCTGCAAGTCAAGTATGAACCAACATCTTGAATCTACGCGCCCAAATATCTATATGATGGCTACGTGCATCATCCTGTGTAAAATGAGGATCCAATGATTACTTTCACATCCAAGTAAAGGTACAGTTCTAACAATAAAATCAGCCGACATATATTTCAACATCTAAACTAAATACTTCACCAGGTCTGTACTCAGTCGCACGTCGGCTACAATAACGTCACAACTCAACAACGGGTGGATTTTAGTTAGCTTAATACCGTGTTGGGATTAGTCTATAATTGTGCTATGATATATTACCGTAGTTGAAAAACTCGCCGCCAGAGAGCAGAAGTGTTCGATGAGCCAGTTTAAACCGAATCTGTCATTAACAGTGATACTTTATAGCTCAAACGGGAAGCCTCACGTCAGTTTGAGTGTAAAAACGATACATCTCTTATTGTGGCTCTTCGTGAATAAGGTAAGTGAAATATTTATTTTGTCTGTGTCATAACTCAAAAAGTGTCGTTAATGTTTTAGCAAAAAAAAAAGTATTATGAAGCATATAGCTTGTTCTTTTTTATTCATGCGAATTTTGCAAATCTAATAAAATGCTAAAATTGGACTTTAGCAGCGTGTTATTTTTAGTTACATCACCATTCATGCTTGACTAATTTTAATAATTTTGATTTAGGTCGTTATAATTTGAAGCTATGACTCTATTGATCATTTTGGCAAGCCCAAAAATTAACGCAACGCGGATTTATTTTAAAATGACTTACTAAAGGACCCCTCCCACCGAATCGAATCGAAGGGTGGTATTTGGACTCACATTTAGGCAAGGAGGAAAATTGAAAAATGCAGTGGTTTTAAATTTAAAGAAGAACCCGCCCGGAAACTACCGACACCACCACACTGAGATACCAAATGTCCTTGAACCTGCCTGGAAACTACCAACGACACCACATTGAGATACCAAATATCCTCGAACCTGCCCGGAAACTACCGACGACACCACATTGAGATACCAAACGTCCTCAAACCTGCCCGGAAACTACCGACGACACCACATTGAGATACCAAAAGTCCTTGAACCTGCCCGGAAACTACCAACGACACCACACTGAGATACCAAATGTCCTCGAACTTACCCGGAAACTACTAACGACACCACACTGAGATACCAAATGTCCTCGAACCTGCTCGGAAACTACCGACAACACCACACTGAGATACCAAATGTCCTTGAACCTGCCTGGAAACTACCAACGACACCACATTGAGATACCAAGTATCCTCGAACCTACCCGGAAACTACCGACGACACCACACTGAGATACAAAACGTCCTCGAACCTGCCCGGAAACTACCGATGACACCACACTGAGATACCAAAAGTCCTTGAACCTGACCGGAAACTACCAACGACACCACACTAAGATACCAAATGTCCTCGAACTTACCCGGAAACTACCAACGACACCACACTGAGATACCAAATGTCCTCGAACCTGCCCGGAAACTACCGATGACACCATACTGCGATGCCAAATGTCCTCGAACCTGCCCGGAAACTACCGACGACACCACACTGAGATACCAAATGTCCTTGAACCTGCCCGGAAAACTACAGATGACACCACACTGAGATACCAAATGTCCTCGAACCTGCCCGAAAACTACCGAAGACATCACACTGAGATACCAAATGTCCTCTAATTTGCCCGGAAACTACCGATGATACCACACTGAGATACCAAATGCCCTCGAACCTACCCGGAAACTACCGAAGACACCACACTGAGATACCAAATGTCCTCTAATTTGCCTGGAAACTACCGATGACACCACACTGAGATACCAAATGTCCTCGAACCTGCCCGGAAACTACCAACAACACCACACTGAGATACCAAATGTAGATACCAAATGTCCTTGAACCTGCCCGGAAACTACCAACAACACCACACTGAGATACCAAATGTCCTTGAACCTGCCCGGGAACTACCAACAACACCACACTGAGATACCAAATGTCCTTGAACCTGCCCGGAAACTACCAACGACACGACACTGAGATACCAAATGTCCTCGAACCTGCCCGGAAACTACCAACAACACCACACTGATATACCAAATGTCCTTGAACCTGCCCGGAAATTACCAACAACACCACACTGAGATACCAAATGTCCTCGAACCTGCCCGGAAACTACCGACGACACCACACTGAGATACCAAATGTCCTCTAATTTGCCCGGAAACTACCGACGACACGACACTGAGATACCAAATGTCCTCGAACCTGCCCGGAAACTACCGACGACACGACACTGAGATACCAAATGTCCTCTAATTTGCCCGGAAACCACCGATGACGCCAAACTTCATCTAGTTACGGTGTTGAATCGAATAAAGTATTTTCCACAGAGAATTATTTTATCTTTTATTCGATTCATATAGCTGTGATTGGGTCCATTTAAATATGTGGACACAATTTGTTTTCAAGGTTGCCGCTCCTCGATGCGATTTGCTTAGGTGGAAGCAATCCTCGACTCTTGCCTCGATAAAGATCGCATGCCTATGTTTTTTACAATTTGTTTTTAAATCATGTCGCTACATTTCTAAAGATTAAATAGTAGCTGACTTTTTTTTCCTTAATTGCGTGTGTAATGGTCTCACTGACTATCTCTGATCGCCTCTTTTTTTTGTGTGTTTCAGTAACACTATGGCGTCTAGATTCTAGAGGAAGGATATTAGTCGAAGCTGTTCTCTTTAAGACGGACCTGACTAATAGAAATATTTTTAAAAAAAGATGAGAAAAACCCAACGTGAAGAAGGCAAAATTAAAAGTAAGTAAGGCGCCCCAAAAGTACAAAACAGAAAAGCAAGCTGATACAAGAAATTTGATGGATAAAATGCAAACGAAGAAAATCTAAAAACCGTAAGGACCGATAGAAAAGAACGAAATGAAGACTAAACTGAAAAAGAATTACAATATGAAAGAGAACAAAGTCGAGACTTAATGAATAATAAGCATATAACTAAAATGTCGTCATAGACGGGAACAATAGTGAGGAGGCAGACAAGGAAGCCGATAAAAATAATATTACTGAAAAAAATCTCAAAGTAGATGAAAAAACTATTGAAACAGCAATGACGTCACAGTGTTGAATTTGGACATTTTGTGACAGACAGGGCGAGCATTCAATGATATTGCGATAAAGTCGAGTTCGAGAAAAATCACAAGAATACAAGTCCTTCACTGTCTGGAGGATGATACCAGCCCTACACAATAGGTACTTATTTAAACAAAGATAAAAGAACTTAAACAAAGACGCAAATGAAATACACCTGGTGGAGATGTGCCTACTTTGTAGTAACAGCCTACAATTTCTCGCTATATTTTATTAAATCCTTTTTTCTACCTCATTAGCTGTAATAGTAAATGCTTAACTTATTAATTTTTGTAAACTATCTTGCTTTGTTTTTTTGTTTCAATAAAACTAAGCAGTATTAATTTTCTATAACTATCTCAGTATCCTTCAAATAGCTTGCCATCGTAACACAATAATTGAAGCGTGTGGCCGAATAAGGGTCTATGATACATTTAAACACATGTTAAGTTTTTGGTGGAAAAGAGGTCTACATAAAGTCCTCTTCCCACCCAATAAGCTAGTTGTGTTATTTTCCTTGAGTTGGCAGCACAAACCAGTGTTTGTCTTCAGAACACAGCTTGTATTTGCTCTGGAATAAAGATCTATGTGCAGTAGTCACGTTGTGTGCCCCGGGCAGGCTATGTCATATTTTCAAGAGGGGTTTATTTATTTTTACATGAAAAGTTTAGTATTTCGTGGTAATGTATTGCTTCCATTAAATCGCGCGCGAGTGCGTGAATATCTCTATTTGTTGCTGCCCAGTGACTAAGCAAACTGAGAAAATATTAGCTGTTTCACACTCAGAAAATTAATATTTTTGTATTCTCTATTATTTTATTTGAATTTATGTACATTTAAAAAACTTAAAAATGTATTATTATTATTATTTATTCTTGCTGTTGAAATATTTAGTTTTGTGACAAAACAAGATATTGCATCAGTGTAACATATATTTCATTTTCTGATGTTAAAATAAATCCATTGTATAGTATTGTGTTAAATAATATTTAGAATGTGACAGAAAGACATGACATTGTCTTCATACTGGCCTCATTCATGCAAACCTGGAACCCTGAATGGGCCTATTTTAATTATCAGAAGAAAATATTTTCAGGTGAACTAATATTGCACTAAAGGATTTTCATAGTACTGTGTAAAAAGGGTCTATGTAACCTGCTTGGATGCCACAGATGATTATTACTCTCAAATGTTTGAAAATTTATTTTCTCAAAACTTAACATTTGTAACATAGACCCTTATTCGGCCGCATGCTTCGATTATTAGTATAACATAAATAAATAAATAAAAATAAATTAAGAAGTAAGCAAAACGAAATAAGATTATAAAAATTAAAGGGTATATTAGTCTACTGTCATTTAAATAGTCTAGTCATAAATTTACAAAACATTGGAGAATTAGATTAAAGCATTAAGTAAGACCCAGCTCAAAATTAGATAGTCCTGACACAACATTTTAATGGATTAAACAGCCGAGCTATTATATTTGTTGGTTACGGTTATAGCTGCCTGCGTCTAAATATCATCTTATTTTGTTTAAAAGTGACATCTGGACACAGGAATCGAACCCGGGATCTTTGGCTTAGTACGTCAACACTCTAACAACTGAGCTATCTAGGAATTGTCCCGTGCCCCGTTCCTGGATAGCTCAGTGGTTAGAGTATTGGCGTAGTAAATCAAAGGTTCCGTGTTCGATTCCCGTATATAGGTGTCATTTTTCAATTTACACGATACAATATTTTAAGGTAAGGTTGGTCGAGAACTTTAGGATTACGGTCCGGGAAGCTACATTAGTGCCTTTGTATATGGTGACCTCAAGAATTACGAGTACTGAGTATGTGTTGGTGGAGATCCCACCAAAACCAAGAATCGTGGTTCACCATAAACTATGGCAATCAGCACTGGGATTACGGACCTTTTATTTCGTGTTATTGTTCGACGATATTGTGCGACTGTCATCGCATTTCATAACGACTCTCGTATTCCTGTTTTTTGCTTGAAAGAGCGTTGTGTCTTCACAGAATCGATTCTCAAAGTTATCGTTAGAAAACGTGGTTAAACATGGGCCTGTGAAGCGAGGCTACGTCCACAGCCAATTGAAACACGCGGTTAAACATGGGCCTGTGAAGCGAGGCTACGTCCACAGCCAATTGAAACACGTGGTTAAACATGGGCCTGTGAAGCGAGGCTACGTCCACAGCCAATCGAAACAAGCGACTTAGCATGAAATAATAATTTGAAAATATAGCTTTGGATTTAAATTGAAACGAGATAAGCTATTCATTCAAGAAATTTAAATACATACTCTATTTAGGCTCTAATATTAAGATTATTTTATGAAAGACTATTTGATAGTCATTCCTCCTTTCAATCATTTAAAATGTATAATGTTTATAATTTTAAAATAGGCCTACATTTCTATTTTGAAAATGTTTAGTTAATTTAGTAGGTAGAGAAAGTTTAAATAATATTTCGTGATGATCGAAGGTATAGTAAATAAATACAGGGGAGGTCAGGCTAATATGAGCAGGTGTGATATATGAGCATACCCGTCTGAAACTCTCCCCTTGGCAAGTATGTATTGCCACCTTATTGAAGAACGTTCAACTGCATCATAGCAACATAGACGGAAGTGCACGGCGATAATAAAAGAATCACAGCGTCCTGTATTTATCAGTTTATGAAAAGGTACGTTTAAAATTGAGTTACTAAATTATTTCCCATAGTTTGTATAAGCAACAGGGGCTACATTTATCTTTGGTTTAGTCGTTATTTAAGCTCAAATGTAACATAAAACCTACTCATTGCATCCCTGGAAAGAAATTAAAGTTAACATCTCACCACAACGAATAAGATGGCTGAAAAGGCGAAATGGCCCCAGTTGTTTATATGAGCAGGGGTGCTCACAATACCCTGATCTTTTTTAAATTGTGAATTTTTACACTTTTAGCGGTGTCTACAGCTACATCATGCTTAAGATAGCCAAAATAATAGCAATTAAAATAGTTAAAGTAATAATAATAATTAAAATAAAGTAAAATAGTAAATAATGTTAGTAAATAATAATCACAGGCAGGATCATCTTCACAATGCTCTCCAAAATTCCGAGACCTGATTCCGATTCCAGCCAAAGGTACAAGGAAGCCTTCTACCAGAAGAATGGCTCATTCTATTATATTCACGGATAGTCCTCACAAAAATAGCGTCGAGAATGCCAAGAAACATGTGTTATCACTACCAGAAAAAAAGAGCAATAAAGTCTTCAAATTCATCATCTGCTAAGAAGTCAAGAGATGTAGAAGATGCAGAGTGCATTTTCTGTGGGGATCTTTTTTCCACAACAGGTGGTGATTGGGTACAGTGCCAAGCATGCAAAAAATGGGCTCACGTCAAGTGCAGTGGTGTTTTTAAACAACAGAAGCGTTACATTTGCGACCTTTGTTCAGACTAGCAAAATAGGCCTATCAAGACAGAAATTGAATATCAGTAGGTATTGGTTTGTGCTTGTAGGATACTAAGAGAGTAATTATTATATGTTATATCTTTACCACTATTTCCCTGTGTGTATATGGCCTATTGAGTATTTCTGTCTGATATTTAAAATATCGTTGTATGTGTATATCAAATTATAACACGATGCTCATCTTACCCCCTGGGTGTGCTCATATTTTCCTCCCATGCTTTTAATATGAGCACTTGCAGCTTCTTAATTATTATTTTTTCTAGACCAAAATTATTAAAATATCATTCATATTTATTGTATTTTGTAGACCTAATTGAATGATCAATTGAATAAAATAATATTACTTTTGGATAGCCATACCGTTTCTTATGGAATAACAGATGTTCTTAAGGTGCTCATAATTGCCTGACTTCCCCTATATCAGATTAGTTGAACATGGTTTAACTATTACACGGTATTATACTGCATTAAAAGTTTATAATGGTATTGTACAAAAATGTCTGCCAGATACACGGCTAATCTACACTAAAATAAACCTTTGAAACACACTATATATTCTCAGTTTTCGGGGATAGCCGGCTTACCGCTCGCCTTCATTGGCTGAGACGAACAGCTGCGCGCGCAGCTCCCCGCAGGACCGATTCTCCGGCTGCGTTACTGTGGATTCACACGTTCGCCAAAAAACTAGCGCAGAACAGAAGCTTAGTCACGTGACGAGCTCTAAGCCAATCACAAGGTTTCCGCCTTATCGGCGCGAACTCTTCTGGTAAAGTTCAACTTTGTCCGCTCTGCCTGAGATTTTCGGCACAAGAGAACCAATCAAATCTCAGAACCGACCATCTCAAATCAGTGCGCATGCGCTCTACAGCCAGAAGCTAGCAGACAGCTTCGTTGGCCGTTGTGAGGAGATTCGAAATAACTCGTTAATGTAAAGCTTGTATCGATGTATTGGATTGTTCCATGACACAGCGTTATAATTAAGTAAACATCCATCGTGACAATGATCTAAAATATATGTTTATCCACTGGAAAAAAAAATGTTGATAATCAGCTGTTTTAAGTTAGAGTTGCAATGCATCATGGGTCCATACAGGGTCTGAGCTGCTGTGCCATTCAAGCAGATTCTGCTTTCTATTTTCAGTGAACGTGTGAATCAAGTTTTAGGCGGAAAGATATCAGCTTATCTTGCCAGAAGGATACTCACACAATCGCTTCACACGGTTGCTAACATGTTACTACTATTTAAAAAATTACCATTAAAATTTCAATTTTATATTCTTTTTGTGTAGAGGGATGTCTTCTCTCCTTTTTCAAAATATTTTGGGATAGTTGAGCTTATTCTACCTACCCTAACGCCTCGCTACTGAAGGCAGGCCTAGATCTTAGCTCCATATTGTATTAGACAAAAAATAATTTGGTCTTAGGTTAGGCTATGATTATTTTATAGACAAGTACCAAAGGTGTTAGTAGTGTTTACATTTGCTGTTAAATTAGCGTTAGGATTATTTGTAGGCCTATGTAGCTTTAGATTCACAGAAGAATGAAAATGTAACATTTATTATTCTAAAACATATTTTATCAGCATAAAAATTTTGATAAAAGTTTATGTTGAGAAAGAGTAGTTGGGGGCGGGGGGAAACTTTATATTAATATTATTTATGAAACAATAACAGGCCTTCATCAAACTAATAACCAAACATGCAGAAGGATTAGCTAATTGTAGCATAATATAACCTAAGCCTATCATAAGGTTTAATAACTTTTAAAATATAACATTGGCCTAGCATAAGGTCTTGTAACTTTTAAAACTAAATATACTGAAGGCAACAAATAAATAATAATAGTTAAAATAATATATTTTCTTAAAAAGATAGGCCTGGATCCAATGTAGGCCTATCCTAACTGATGAAAAGTGATGTATAAACATTTTTCACTTGTCAAACTTGCTTACAAAATTATTTATCCCTAACTTACACAGCTTGTCAAATATTAACGTGCTAAACTTGTTTAAATTACAATTATTGTATACTTAAAAGATAAAACTATATTAAAATCAATATCTTTCAAGTCTACCTACAAGATATTTACGTTAAAGATAGTCCAAAAGTTTTAAATTGAAGGTTTAGGCCTCATATTTTGTTTGAAAAAGGATTTGATTATATTTGGTTAATCTTATATATTTTCCTAGTTGTTATTTTAGGTATAGAAGCTTTATAGTCATTTGATGCACATTGTGGTAGAAAATAAAATAAAATAATTGTGTAGCTACTAAAACCATTGTGACAACCTCGACATCACAATTAGATTATCTCATTTAATATTAATACCGGCGTTGCTTTGTTTTGTATTTAATATAAATAGAACATAACTATTATCATTTTTACATGAATATGTTTTATTATAATCCCTACATTGACCATCTAAACAAAATTAACATTAATAATATGAAGTGCAAACTTTTACTTAACTACATAACGAAATGGTTGACTTCCTACCGCAGCTATTCGACCCCTCGATACATTTCTCGTAGATGTACGAGACTCGTCTATTAGAAAATTGCTGGTTTGATGAACGACACGATGGCTGTCTTTCAAAAGTTACGGAATCCCAGTGCAGGATGACGTTAATTTTGACGTTTTGAAGGCGATGTTATCGAACAAGCAGCGGAAAGGCAGATACTGCAAAAAAAAAAAAAATTGTAAGAAATGGTCTTGTGACGACGGTATGTACCATTTCGCAGACTAAACGATGGATAACTGATGATTATTATAAGCTACTGTTTGGGTATCAGAATATTTGTAAAACGCGCTCGCCACGACTAATAGCGATCACTTAGATCAGATGAATGATCGTATTTGTTTTCTTTCACTCTAGACAGTTCCACTGATTTACAAAATTTCAAAGATTTGAGATTTTTTTCATATTTTTTTTTTCTGCATGAACACATGCATTTTATTTTATTGCTTTATTATATGCACCAGGCATATTTAAAATAATTCTATCAACCAGTACACATTTTCAACTACCTGAATATTTCTAGTCAAATGTAACTATTAATTTGTAAATATTTATTTTTTGCACATATTTAAACAATGTAAATTAATGGAATATTTAGTTTATAATGTACATAGGCCTATTTTAAACTGAACCTTTTGTCTGTATACATATATATATATAATATAATAATTGGACTTTATTAATGTGACCTTGCTTAATACATTTTCCCAAGTTGTTTAGTACCGAGCCCATTATTCCCACTACGACATTAATAAATTGTTTATGGTTTCCTCTACACTAAAATATTTATACTTTTCTTGGTGTAAGCTATGCATGTAGATAAATATTATAAAACTGTTCATTTAGCTTATAAGCTCAGTCTCAAACATTATGGACAAGTTGAAACATCCATTTTCGGCCATCATCAGTGGTCCTTACATCTGTGGAAAGTCACATTTTGTAGCTGACTTGATTCGTCACATGGACACAATGTGCGACGTTAAATTTGATCGACTCACCTGGTATTGTGACTTATAGCAACTGGGATTCGAACAGAATGGGCCAGGGCCCCACGTAATCTTCTGCAAATTGACTTGAATACATAAAACTTAAACTCAGAGACTTTAAGTAATCAACAGGATATAAAATGCAAATCACATTTTCGATATTTCACGAAAGCACACATAGAAGAGTCCACAACAATATGAATATTTCTTGATATTAAATCTGTTCGGGATCCCAAACTTAGAGGGAAAATTCTGGAAATTGGATGTTCCCAAAACTCAGGCGGGAAAATTTATTCCCCGCGATGTTTTGGCAAAAATGAATATTTAAATTTTACAATTAAGGACTATCTATCAATGTGACTTCTGTATTTAATACTTATTAACAATATTATTAATCTACTGAAGTTAAATTAATCTTATCTTATTTTAATTAGACGGATAACTAAAATTTCAGCCACTCATTTTTACAGCTACAGTAGCCCCATGGCTTCTTTGGTGCTGACTGACAGTTCACAGCTGACTTCTGACAGTCAACATTTAGGTATATACCTAAATTTTGACTGTCAGAAGTGACAGCTGCTAAACACATGTTTTTTGCAGATCATATGGTTCGGCGTAGGGATACATAATTTGGTCTGGTAGCTTTTCAAAGCCGTCAGCTGTCAGCCGTGAGCTGTCAATCAGTACCAAAGAAGCCATGGGGCTACTGTACCATACCAAGTCAATACAATTGAGCGCCATAAAATGACAATAAAACTAGGCTACTTGATGGTAGTATTTATCTCTGAATAGATTTAAGGGAGGTAAATAACATATGTCTGGCGAAAAATAACTATAGAAGTAGTTTTTAAAATCAAACTATGCACGAAATACACCTTCACTACTCTTAGTTTGCGTCAAGACACATCTATTACGTCAATGTTATTATTTGGAATGACATCCATTTGCTTTTGTATCACAGGTAATAGTATTTGGGTAAAAAAGGACTTTTGAATTCCAACAAAGCTTTTTGTGAGAAGTTTAGTAACTAAAGTAGAGGTAACCAGAAACAATGGCTCACTTGAGAAATGTCTTTGGTATTCTAATGGACAAGAATGTCACTCATTTTAATTTATTCAGTTTAACTCTAATATCTTAATGTTTTATTATGTAAGTAATTAGTAAAACTCACACCATGATTTTTTTAGTTAATCTTAAAATCTATATTTAGAATTATTTTATTTGTACACCCAAAGTGCTTGGCTAAAAATACACTAAATTATAATAGTTGCATTAGATTTAGGTTTTTATTTTCCCCTAGGCCTACATAAAAAACCTTACTATATACTATATATATAATATATATACACTATATATAGTATAGTATATATATATAGTAGCCTATATACTATATATATAGAAACGGGATTTATATTTAAATCTTAAGTTTTACAAATTAAAACTAAATCATCTTTTGTCTAACAAGTGTTGGATAAGGTTTTGATGTAGGCCTAAAGGAAAATAAAAACCTAGATATAATGCAACTATTATAATTTAGTGTATTTTTAACCAAGCACTTTGGGTATACAAATAAAATAATTCTAAATTGCCTCATTATCAAAGCTGTTGTCTCTTTTCCTCGACCCTGGTCGGGATCAAATTGCACTAAGCTTATAATTTTATCATCAAATTATTCTTATTTTTATTATTGGAATGAATGGGAAGGCTAAGTTCAGACTAAAATTATAAATCTGAAAAATAAATACAAGCTTAAGATAGAAAACTATTTTTAATCCCCCCTCACCACACCCCATATCCTGTTTCAGTCCCGCGGGAAGTTGATATTTCCCGCCCGAAAATTTTCCTAAGTGTAAATCCCATTCCCGCACATTCCTGCTGTATATTTGTCTGACAGTTATTCTGCAGGGGATATAGTCATCCTAAATCCACTAGTACAGCGGTTCCCAAACTGTGGTTCGCGAACCTCCTGTGGGTTCGCGAAATCTTCCAAGGGGTTCGCCAAAGTAATGGTGGATTTTTGCAGCACTTTGTAAAGAAATGGGGAGCATTAACAACTGTTTATCGTCTCACACTGAAGTCAGGTAATTATCTCGAGGTAGAACTCTTAAAAGATTGTTTGAACTTAAACACCAAGTTTTCGTTTTTCTTACCAACCATCCCTTTCACAAAGTAAAGTGCATGATATATCAAGTGTGGCTCAAGGCTTTGGCCAATTAGGCAGATATTTTCTCAAAAATGAACAGTTTAAACCTCTCTCTTCATGGTTCATATATTAACGTTTTTACTCTGCAAGACCACATCGAGTCGTTCATGAAAAAAATTAGTTTTGGGAAATGTATTTAATTAGAAATCAAACGGAGTGCTTTGATACCCATCACAACTTCATGGTAGAAAATCAGCTTTCTTTGGATCAAAATGTAAAGAACGTGGTTAAAGAACACTTGAAGGGACTTGGAAAAACCTTCAGAGAATATTTCCCAGCCATGTTCGATAATACCAATTGAATTCGCAATCCTCTGGAAGAGACACCAGTTTTGAAATCCTCCACATTAAGCGTGAGTGAAAAAGAGTAGCTCCTTGAAATTTCCACTGATTTTGAATTAAATAAAAGCTATAAATCTTTGTCATTAACTTGTTTCTGGTTAAGTTTAAAGGAGGCGTTCTCATTGTTAGAGAATAAAGCTATTACAGCTTTGTTAACATTTTCTTCTACGTTTGAGCGAGAAACTTTTTCTTCATATGCCTATTTAAAAAATAAATACAGAAACAGGCTCAATGCTGAACTTGACTTGATACATTATTTATCGTCTGTGGTTCCTGACTTTAAAGCTCTGTGCCATCCAAAGCAAGAGCATCCTTCTCACTAAGTCACGTGAAGAAGTGAGAAGCTGTTAAAACTTGTTAACAATTTTGAATCTTCAATCGGCATGGAATTTTGTGATTAAAGAAGGGTATTTCAGTTATGTCAATGCAGCAATTTCCAGTAACACTTTAAAAACATGTGAAATGTGAAAATATTGTGACAGTAAATATATGAAAATTTTACTATAATACTTTGCTTATTTAATTTCAGTTTTAATTTTTAAAACAAAGCTATGATTAATTGAACTTGTACTTAAGTAGTTTCAATATTATTTCATTATATTTGGTGGGGTATCCCAAAGTACCTACAGTAGCCCCATGGTTTCTTTGGTGCTGACTGACAGTTCACAGCTGACTTCTGACAGTTAACAGTTAGGTATATACCTAAATTTTGACTGTCAGAAGTGACAGCTGCTAAACACAGGTTTTTTGCAGATCATATGGTTCGGCGTAGGGATACATAATTTGGTCTGCTAGCTTTTCAAAGCCGTCAGCTGTCAGCTGTGAGTTGTCAGTCAGCACCAAAGAAGCCATAGGGCTACTGTACCGAGCTATAGTAGGTTAATTTAAATGTATTAAACATTTTGATTACAATTAATGGCTTAATTTAATAAAAATTAGAAATAAAATTAAGTGCGTGGCTATGGATGTATACCAGGGGGTTCGTGCAGCTCAGATGTTTGTGAAAGGGGTTCACGAGTCGAGAAATTTTGGGAACCGCTGCACAAATAGGGTCAATATGCCTTCAGAGAGTCGGTCTGATCGTTTTCGTTGGTAGAATTTTCTTTTATTACTTTGTACCTGTAATACATTCTTATTTTAAGGGCGCATTTCAACCACATATTTTAAACAGTACTAATGTAGGCCTAATAATACACTTATTAGTTTTTAGAATTCGTTTGAAATTAATGTTTAATTAAATAAAATATGAAAAAAAAAATGCTTCACTGCTAAAACGAGGCCTAAAACTGTCCATAAAATAAGATATTTACTTGATTTGAGGTTAAATACTATTTTAAGGAGTTGGTTTACTGGACCATCGGACACCTTAGCTCTATCGATAGCATGTCTGTCTACTGAGATAGGGGTCCTGGGTTCGATTTCCGGCATGGCCGAAATTTTATCATTGGTAAAATATAGTTTTACTCTTTCACATTGCTAAATTAACGGCCGGGGAGCGGATGTTGTGCCTGTCCTAGTCTTAAGACGTATTATAAGGCATATGAAGCCACGATAGGCAGAGCAGGCTGGTAGTAGAAAATATGTGGCTCGAATAAAAGACTGACCCAGACCACAGGCTGGAAACAGTGTAATGGATGTAAAGTAAAGGCTTACTGGACTCTCAATCAATTCCGAGGACGACATTGTTGGCTTAGGCTATAAATCATCATAATTAAGTGACATATTTAATAAACAAAAACAAGTTATAAGTTTGTGTTGTCAATAGCTCTAAGGTGGTGCTGTCAATAGCTCTAAGGTGGTGCTGTCAATAGCTCTAAGGTGGTGCTGTCAATAGCTCTAAGGTGGTGCTGTCAATAGCTCTAAGGTGGTGCTGTCAATAGCTCTAAGGTGGTGCTGTCAATAGCTCTAAGGTGGTGCTGTCAATAGCTCTAAGGTGGTGCTGTCAATAGCTCTAAGGTGGTGCTGTCAATAGCTCTAAGGTGGTGCTGTCAATAGCTCTAAGGTGGTGCTGTCAATAGCTCTAAGGTGGTGCTGTCAATAGCTCTAAGGTGGTGCTGTCAATAGCTCTAAGGTGGTGCTGTCAATAGCTCTAAGGTGGTGCTGTCAATAGCTCTAAGGTGGTGCTGTCAATAGCTCTAAGGTGGTGCTGTCAATAGCTCTAAGGTGGTGCTGTCAATAGCTCTAAGGTGGTGCTGTCAATAGCTCTAAGGTGGTGCTGTCAATAGCTCTAAGGTGGTGCTGTCAATAGCTCTAAGGTGGTGCTGTCAATAGCTCTAAGGTGGTGCTGTCAATAGCTCTAAGGTGGTGCTGTCAATAGCTCTAAGGTGGTGCTGTCAATAGCTCTAAGGTGGTGCTGTCAATAGCTCTAAGGTGGTGCTGTCAATAGCTCTAAGGTGGTGCTGTCAATAGCTCTTAGGTGGTGTTGTCAATAGCTCAAAGGTGATGTTGTCAATAGCTCTAAGGTGGGGCTGTCAATAGCTCTAAGGTGGTGTTGTCAATAGTTCTAAGGTGGTGCTGTCAATAGCTCTAAGGTGGGGCTGTCAATAGCTCTAAGGTGGTGCTGTCAATAGCTCAAAGGTGATGTTGTCAATAGCTCTAAGGTGGGGCTGTCAATAGCTCTAAGGTGGTGTTGTCAATAGCTCAAAGGTGATGTTGTCAATAGCTCTAAGGTGGGGCTGTCAATAGCTCTAAGGTGGTGCTGTCAATAGCTCTTAGGTGGTGTTGTCAATAGCTCAAAGGTGATGTTGTCAATAGCTCTAAGGTGGGGCTGTCAATAGCTCTAAGGTGGTGTTGTCAATAGTTCTAAGGTGTTGTTGTCAATAGCTCTAAGGTGGTGTTGTCAATATCTCTAAGGTGGTGGTGTTGTCAATAGCTCTAAGGTGGTGGTGGTGTCAATAGTTCTAAGGTGGTGCTGTCAATAGCTGACGTGTGTAAGATTTGTTATTTTCTTATAATTCTATTTGCTCGATTCACAAATATGTCATGTGACTGTGACCACTGTCATCCTTTGTTCAACTCTGTGAGTTGGGTGGAAGTATTTGAGCCACATTTCCACTGTGAGTTGGCTGGAAGTATTTGAGCCACATTTCCACTGTGAGCTAGCCTAACGTGAGACGACTGAAGACAACATACTACTATACTGGTTCAAGGAAGTGTGTAGCACTGATCTGGCGTTTGGTTGTTTTGTTGTTAGTTTCCCGTCTGATGGGCTCGTCCGCCACTGCTGGTATGAACATGAACATGAACATGAACATGGGGAACATGTCCGGTCTGGCCACATGCAGTGTGACTGGAGAAACCAAGCCAATGCAGTTCCCCCTGGCACAAAGACGTAAGAGGAGAGTTCTCTTCACACAAGCGCAGGTAGGAGCATCAACATCAACATTGATTTAAATATAGATTATCAACATTAACTGGCCATACGTGTTCTAATATATGTGTAAGGGTGCAGTCGGTTAGGCCTTAAAATATGAATTATTTGGGCCTGTCAGGAAACACAGCATCTCTAATACCCTGTACACATGGATGGACTTTCAGTACTTAGTTCAGTACAAGTCAACTATTACTATTCATGACGATTATTACTCTGCACGATCAACTATCATGACGACTATTACTCTGCACGATCGACTATCATGACGACTATTACTCTGCACGAT
>CABFWB010006259.1:7145-35141 GCA_902151455.1 Timema bartmani
AACTTTGAATGAAAAAGTTTTTTTTTTAGAGTAGGAGTAGTATAGAACATTATTTATACAAGAAATATTTCAAGTTGAATTTATGTTATGGATCCATACATTAACCATAAATTAGTACTTACATATTTTATTATAATTTTTTTTTTATATAAATCTATAATCACACAGATTCGAGTATTTGAATGAATTTAATATAATTGTACAATTTTCTTTTTAATTAGACATTAGAAAATATTGATGGACTTTATTTACTATGAAATTATATCTATAAGTTTCAAGAGAAAGATTGAAAATTTAAAGTACTCAATTTTTTTTAAATTTTTGTAAAAATCTTTGAGTCGAGTTTGAGCAGCTACCAAAACTCAATCCATATTTTAATTTTTGAGAACACGCGCATCTCTATTTTTTATTATTTTTGTTAATTTGATTATTATTATTATTATTATTTGATACACAATTGAGCATTTGTTAGGTGACGGATCTCTCTATCTATTTTAGACTTAGTAGCTCAGCCCACATTTTTAAGGTTTACCCAAAATTCCTCTTCAACTAAGGTGTTAAAGGACTCGCAACGCACAAGGTCACCATTGACAGGGAAGTCGAGGTTCAAGTCTCGGTCAGATGAACTGGAGGAGTGGTTTGGCTGCAAGTGATTTATCGCTGGTTTTTTCACCCACTCACTAAACCAATGACGATGCACTTCCTATAATTAAGAAATCCCTCGTCCTAAGCCCCTAGATCTAACCGCTAACAACCCATTTGTTGGATTTTAAAAAAAACTTATAATAATCTAAATAAATCAAAGTTAAAATAATATTTACAAATCCTGATTGTTCTCACCGTATCAAATTGTCGATAAACACGAGTATAATTAAAAGTTTTACAAATTCAAAAATGTTGTGGCTTTACAACCAGGGGCAGATTTATCGTTGGGCTGAGTAGGTTCCTGCCAGGGGTGGACAGGGGGGGCATGTTTTAGGGGGTAGCGAAATTTGGTGGATCGTAAATGGAAGTGCACACCTAAAATTTCTTATACACCGTCGTCATCATACATTCGCTAGTCAAAAATTTAGACGTGTAATTTTAGCAGAATATATATGTATGTGCAATTCCATCATTGGTATTATTTTATTCAATAAAAACTGTATGAAATACTGTCAATACAGTAAACCAATTAAAATATCAAATTACTCAATGTGTTTTAGTGAAAAACAGGCCCATTCGTTTTGTTTGTTATTAGGATTTAAAACCGCGTAGAATTAGAATGGAGCCTAGAGTGGCAAAAGATCTAATTCTGCCCCTGCTTACAGCTTGAATATTTCAAAATTAAATTTTAATACATAGCTTAAACCTCATTAACAAATTAAAATGTTATTTAAAAATAAGTAAGAAACGAATTAAGTCATGACGTGTTTAAGTATAATGATTGGGCAACGCTGCCTGCTGGCAGTTAACCGTTGGTGTAATAGTATTGACGAAACATTTACCTCGCCTTTTAATATTACAAAATTCATTGGTGCTTCTTGCCCCACACATTTTAAATATGGTATGCTCTTTTTTTTTTATACAGACTTAATGTTTCAAGAATCACTGGTCGGTATAGTCATATTTCCATAGGAAACCCATTTTGCGTCAATGGCGGAGAAATAAATATTACAATTGTATTTATAAGGTCTGTTTGTAAAAATTCCCAACACCTTGGCTCAGTCGGAAACGTGTCTGTCTACTGAGCTAAGGGTCCCGGGTTCAATTCACAGCATGTCCGAAGAATGTATCATTGGTGAAATGTGGGTTTACCCTTTCACAGTGATGAATTAATGGCCGGGGGGGACTGGATGTTGTGTCTGTCCTAGTCTTAAGTTATATTATAAGACATATGAAGCTACGACAGCAAGCCGGTAGTGGAAAATATATGGCTTGAATAAAAAACTGACCACAGGCTTGAAACAGTGAAAGTGTTTGTAAAGAGAAATTATACAATAATTCATAAGGAATTATTATTGAAAGCTTTTGATAACTTTTTAATCAATATAATGTCCAAGGCGCAATAGACTAGACTTCCGATGATGGGGAGACCGGGGTTCGAATCTCGGTCGGGTGCTCTAAGGGTATTTTTTTTTCCCCCACTATATGGCTTTCTACTCAGCCTCAATGAAAATATGGGTACACTTCCTCTAAATTCTACCTTCTTCATCCTTAACACATTAGCAAATTAGTACATGTGTGTCTAACCCAAACAGGTAACAAGAAATTGTGCAAAATAAATAAATAAAATCTAGATGGAAGTGGCGGACAGGAAGCCAAGAGGAAGACCCAAGGACAGGTGGATAAAGGGAGTGTGGAGAGGAGAGGAACAGTGCGAAAGAAGGAAGGTGGTGGGAGGACAGAAGTAAATGGAGAGGCTTATGTTTGAGACAGACCCTGCAGGTGGTAGAAAACTGTGCATGATGATGATGATATATTTATACAATGTCAAATTTTGGTGACTTCCAAGCAATTATGGTGGTCGAAAATGGGTTTCCTATAAAGAAAATCAGGGCTTAAATGGCTGGTATTATTTTGGGAACGTATTTAAAAACAAGCCACCAGTTCTAACTTGATATTGGCAGTCGACGATTCAGTATGTTGAGCCCGGCCCCCAGGCCACAGACAAGGTGAATACCAGACACACGGCCTCCAAGTTTAAATGGCTACGCTCATTGAGAGCGCTTGAATTCCTCCAACACGAGGATCATTATCTGCAGTCCCAAGTGACAACATCGCTAACAAGCGAGCATTTTTAAATACTATTCAGTTGAAACATAGTTTTACTAGAGATCATACAAAAATTGTCTACTAGTGTTAATAAACTGGCTTTTACACCCTCCCTTCCCATAAACCAACCCTCTGAACGAGCCTACTCAGACTGCAAATTATAAAGAAAACTCAGATTACAACAGTCCTTTTTTGTTGTTCAAACGAATTGTTTATTTGTAAACAATCTTCAAATAATGTCGACAACTTACTTGTCTATAAGGGGGTGAATTGGGGGGAGGCGGGGAGAAGGGAGTATTGCTGATACATGAACTATCGTGTTAGGATCCGTTATCACTGAAAACTGCTACTAACACTCCACAGAGCCCAAGGACTCGACCTGGCTCATGGAGCGCTGCGAAACCCTCACAAGGCTTAGTGTCCGGTGTATACTTTGTCCGTGACCAAGGTCTACAGGGGAATACATTCCACAACTGTACTGACGAGATAAACACAAATGTAATGTTAATACTTTTACAAATAAAAGTGTAAAACCCTTAAAATAACTACAAATGAGACGTATTATGTATAGCTTGTCTTAAAATGTCTTAATCATTCATAAATATAATACAAGTAAATGTGCACAAGATTTAAAACTTAGCAGATAATTTTTTGATATCATGAATTGAACGGGTGTGCAAAGCTTCAAAAAACTTCAGACTTCGCTTCGAATATTTGTTAGCAGTGACTTTGATTCAAAAGTAAAATAAATAATAAATTAATGTGTTTTTATTTAGTTTCCTCGTTAAGGAAGTTATGTTGCGCGTTCCACACTACTTAATGATGAGTTCCGATAGAATTATACTTAGGTCGGGGGAATGGGCGGTTACGATGGATTTTCTTCAAGAGGCAGCCAATATCTTTGTCCAGTGGCAGCAGTGTAAAGCGTGAACTGTGTTCTTTCTATCCACCTTTCCGGTAACTTCTTCTAAATACATAAAACAAAATACCTCAAAAAAATGAAAAGAGGTTTTCCTTAATGAGATATATATTTACTTATATGATGTGTTTAAGTGTTACACCCAATTTTATTGCAATTAAAATATTCTAAAATTTCATATCACACGCTTTATTACCAATCCTTTGTTTAGAAATAGCCAAACAATTAAAATAATATAATTTGCCGAATCCTAAAAATTATATAAGCTAGAGAGGGAAAGGTTGGAGGGGGGGGGGAAGGCCTTAAGTAATTTAAGAACAGCCAGCTGGCCATTTAATGTTTCATCTTGTTAGTGTGCTTCGTGTTTTTACATGAATTTATTGTGTAAAGTTGTTGAACAAAAGAAAACACAAAACATTATTTCTAAAACAAAAATGTGTGATTTTAGACTGACTTGAGAAAGGGGGGAGATATTGTTTAGTAAAACTAGCTATGAAGTATTATATTACTGCCTCTATGATCAGAGTTGAGTTCCTGGGTTCGATCCCAGACACTTCCAAAAATTTATGTGAAGCAGTAGGTCTGCTACACAGTCAAACCCAGCCTTTTGAGGATTTAAATTAGGAGCCTCTTGAATAAAGAAATAGCAGCTCCAATCTAGAAAACTGAGATTAACGACTGAAAGGTCAGTTGTGCTAACCACGTGACACCCGCTTATGTACTATGATGGTGTTAGGGATTGGGAGGGTTATATTTAAAGGAAGTGTACCAGTGTTTGCATGTAGGTAGAGTGAGAAAACCATTTTGGAAAAACCACCCTCAATATACCCGACCGAGATACGAACCTCGATCTCCCCGTCGACGGCAATCTAGTCTACCGAGAGAGTAGCATGTTAAACCACGCAGCCACCGAAGCTAGTTAGTTACATGAAATTCCCTATCCACAAATATTGGCAATATCTTCGCCAACATGCATCGGCCGTCGGTAAGTATACTATTTTTTCCATAAATAAACATGCCGCAAAGATATAGAAATGTGTTTCAAAGCCAAAATTAATAAAACCTAATAAATGTACAAATAATAAATAAATTATTAGCGGTACTTTTTTTTTAATCAAAGCAATTTGATAGTTCAGACATCCTTGACAAATTCAGGTTCAGATTAGCAAGACCGTGCTGTAATATTTTTTTCCCCAACATTAAACTTTTTTACATTCAAACCTCGATTCAACTTTGGGGCTATTTAATACAATTTTATTTGACTTCGCTTTGAATTGAAAAAGTGAGCTTTACACATCCCTAGTTATTTGTATATTCTAGAAAGCCAAACTCAACGTTTCTGACGACATTTGAACGATAGGTATATAAAGAATGTGTTACACTAAATTAATGTACCCATGTTAAATTATATATGTACACAAGAGACCAAACCAAAGGTCGGTACACCTGGATCTCAACCGTTGGAATGTTGGTTGGGCGTCAAACCGCCCGGGTGCTCAGGGCTGTGTTTCTGTTTTTTACGTTTCTTTTCTTTCTTTCTTTTCTTGCGTTCCTTCTCTTCGTCGTGCTTCTTCTGTTTCTTATGTTTCTTTTCATGGGTGTCCTGCCCCGTCTCGGTCACCTGGGCCTCCTGGCTAGGCGTGTCCCCGGCTTTGTGCTTGTGTTTCTTGTGCTTGTTTTTGTGTTTCCTCTGCGGCGCCTGGTTGACGTACCGGTACTGCTCCGGCAAGGGGCCAGGGTGGAGACGGAAACCGGCGAGCTGCACGCTAGTGAGCGGTAGAAGCTCTTTACCCCCTATCGGGGGCTTCTCGATGACTGACCGTAGCGAGCTGTTGTCCTGGTGCCCGGGCGTGTCTATCATCCCGGGAAGGTTGGGGAGGAAGGACGACAACTGCTCCTTCACTTTCTTGCCGCTGAATTTGCTGTATGAGTGCTCGAGGCCATAATATGCCATCAAATTTGTAGCACCGGTTAGCTCACTTTCGCCTGAAACATAACAGTAAACACTTGGAAATAAAATCATTATTATTATTATTATTACCTCGTCTTACTACCCGTTCGGGTTGTACGCACTTACGCTAATGTGTAATGGTAGGGTGATTGTGAGATGAAATGGAGGACCTACAGTTTAACGTGGGATCCGAACCACGGTGGAGGCCTGGCATTCCTCACATTCACAAGTTGTGATTAATACACATCTTGTCAGAGGTATAAGGAATGGTTTGGTAATAAGATAAATCTGTGCCGGGACCGAGTATTGAACACCGGACCCCCATCACAGAAGTCAGACACCTTACCCCTAGACCGCCAGGCCACCCGGAAACACAATCAATTGTTATTTACAAATTACCAAAGTTTGAAACAACTCCCCTTTTCAGACAACAAGGATTTTAATCCTGGTCCTTTTATTTTAAGCACCAACCGCTCTACAAAACGAGCTAACCAGGTTCTTATCCCTGTGTGGGTGAGTTAGCCCATTTATTTATTTGAAACCCATTTAAGGTAATCTCAATTTTGCCAGAAAGGTATTTTCACACACATTCCAGGGTTATTTTACATGCTACAATAGACACGGGGCCGACGTCTTTATTTCCTTTCTGAAAGAAGTTGTGCTACTAATTTTTAGTACTCAAGACAAAAATCAATCGACCCTGGTTAGTTTTGAACCCACGAATATCGGGTCCTGAGGTGTGCGAGTACTTTACTCCAAGACTACCAGATCGACATGAGTTAGCTAAGTGGTACAGTGACAACTACTAAGATGGCCACCTGTTGGCAACATTTTCTAATCCGGTTTACTGGAAACCAGGAGGTCAGGCTTAAAACTATTAAGTTTTTTTTTTTCTATATGGTTTTTCACTTTCTCTTAACATAACTGTGGGTGCATTTCTTCTGAATTTTCTCTTACTCATTCCTACCACATTATGAGTAAGAGATCAAAACAAAAGGTAGGCTTACCCGCTGAATTAAGTTACTGGAGAAAAAGTTTTTTAAACTTAATACATCACTTTAATGGCCGAATTGTCTAAGGTACTACTCTCGCAATAGACCAGCTTGCCAATGATAGGGAGATCATGGTTCGATCCCGGTCGGGTGTACCGAGAGTGGTTTTTCCTAAATAGTTTCCCAATCTCTCTCCACGCAAGTGCGGATACACTTACTTTAAATTCAACCTTTTTCTATCCCTAACCCATTTGCGTCATTAATTCATTAGAGTATAAGGTGAATGGGTAGTAAGACTCAGTTTGAAAATTAAAAAAAAAACACCAGTGTGTGTAAAGACCCAATTTAAGTCTTAATGTTATAGGAGTGGTATATTTCTCAAATTCCTAACAGTTGTCATAAATCATACATGTTGCATTCTATTTAAATAAACATGGCACTTTGATTTGACAACCAAAGATGTCGAGTTGAAATTCTATATTTAAATATTTTTAATCGGTGTATTTTATACTTTGATATCTTAAGATACTTAAGTGAGGTATATATTGAGTTTCTAAGTATTTGCGTTTACTTATTAATCGAAACAAAATAAATCTTAAAAATTGATTTTACCTGGCGGCTCCTTCATCAAGTAGAAGGGTCCACTATGGACGATAGATGGATTCTTCCCTAGAGAGATCGTCGTTTTTAAAGTTCCTGTAGAATCTTGACGTGAAACAACAGGGGACCGAGCCCCTCTGGGTGATGATTTTGGCGAATATTGTTCCACTTTACGAAACTGATCAGCCATCATCATCTTCCCTCATTGTTTAATAGCCATTCACAACCAAAGTAAAAGCGAGTGGCGCTGTCTTGACAAACAAGTACATAAATTAAACACTGACACCAACCACGTACAATTAAGCCATAATATTATTTATTCATTACAGTTCTGAAGAAGTATCACGGCTTTTTAATATTAAATAAAAATCTTAATATGTGTATCAATAATCCTTTTGTGTTTCTTATATATTTATAATTATTTCAGGGATTAATTTTGTGATTTCCTTGTTTTCTGTCATAAAACAATACACGAATTAAAAATAATATCAGGAAGCTAAACTTATCGTGACAAAAGAATTTAATGTTTAATTTGACACTTAAAAATAATTTAAATATATGTTTTATTTATTTGAAATATATATACATATCAACAAGCCTTTTAATTTGTTTTATAATATATACATTTAGAGTTCATAACTTGCAGCTTTAAGTTTTTTAAACATATTATTATATTATTTGTTGTTTGTATGTTCCAAGCCTGCAAATGACAAATGGTGGTAGTCAGCGAATCGTTATTCGTCTGCACGTGTCGTAATTTATTGTCTTCGTGTTTATTAACTAATGTGAATACGTTTTAAGATATCCTCAAAGAATGGGGAGAAAAAATAAAATCGGAAAGCAGCGGCAAGATAAATATTACAAACTCGCTAAAGAAACTGGTAATATAACATAATTGCGATGCTTTTATTAACCATAACCTTGCAAGAGCTTGGAGCTGTATTCTATATATTATTTCTGTTGTAAACATCCCTTTTTCTCAACTAATACAAAGCCTACAGCGATGAATAAGGTATCAGTGGATAGCATTTTTTACCGACTTCTGACATAGCATACTCAGTTTACGTTAAAACACATGGTCTGTTTGAAATTTAAGTTAGAAGAAAAATCTAGCAATATTTTTGTATCAATTACTGAAAATAAACTCTTTGCTATTTTCTGTATACACTTCGCTGAGTATTTAATTTCAACAACCCATTAAAAATCAATTTTTTTTAGTGGGTGGGAGGAGGGGAGGAGAAGGTTGAATGTGTGAAAGTTTTGCAAGGGTTTACTGGTTTAGATATATTCTCTTTAGTAATTTAGATTTGAAAAATTTATTTGCTCATTTTACATTTATATTATTACAAGTGGATGAAATAAAATAGATGAAGCCCTAAGGTAGATTTACAATTGATAAATAAATAAACTAAAGGAACAAATATTAATATATGTATACAAACACTTGTTGCTTCTAGGTTTCAGATCTCGAGCAGCTTTCAAACTCATCCAGTTGAACCGCAAGTTTGAGTTTCTTCAGGATTCGAGAGTATGTATCGACCTTTGTGCCGCTCCGGGAGGATGGATGCAAGTGGCCAAACAAAACATGCCTGTGTCGAGCATTGTTGTAGGTGGGTTTCTTCGGCTATGACAATTACAACTGGGAATAGTATGTTTTGTGTGACTGTCAGAAACATGTTTTCTTTGTAAATATCACTACCAAAATTAATTTTTATCCACATTTGGCACAAGATTCAAACCAATACTAAGATTGTTTTATGGTATGGAACAGGCTACCAAACTCATATATGCCACGGAACAACCTCGCGTCGTTACCATCCACATAATTATAGTGATATACTTGTAAATTAATAAGTATGCCTACATTTTAGTTATTTTCATATAGCAAACTAAATCCCTGTAAGCCTATATGTGAAGTTATTTTCTTAATATCCTGCCCAAAAACTTCTGGAACATTTTTAAATTAATTATAAATAAACAAATTCTGACACATGTTGATATTTCTGTAAAAATATTTTTTAAGTTGGGAGTGTAGATTAAGCAAGTTAAGGGCAGTGTTTTTTTCAGTCTTTATATCAAAATTTGACCTCAGTGATCTTGGGGTAAAGTGCTCGCCAGAGGACCAGATGTTCCCGAGTTCAAACCCAGTTGTAGTCGACGGATTTTTCTTGAACGGTTAAAAATCTCTGGCACAACTTTCTTCGGAGGGGAAGTAAAGCATTCGGTCCACGTGTTAATTGTGGCTTATAAAAGAACCCTGGCAGGCATGGGAACAAAATTGGTACGGGTAGTAAGAGTCGGTGCTAAATAAAAAATAAAAAAAACTGTTGATATCATCACGTGAAGAAAATTAAACTATAGGGTTCTAATAAAGCAATATTTGATATATTTTGGCCACTACATAATTTTTTTTTACTGCCCGTTTGGGCTATACACTTAAGTACTAATTACGCTAGCAGATTAGAAATTGGGAAGGTTCAATTTAGAGGAAGTGAACCCGCATTTGTGCAGAGGGAGAGAGGAAAAACAACCCCTATTTCACCCGACCGAGATTCTAACCTCGATCTGCCCGTCCTTGACAGTCTAGCTCTATCTACACAATTAGCGCGTTAGCTAACTGTGCCACCGGGATGGGTGCCAATAAAATGTTTTGCTAAAAAACTCTTAACTTAATTCACATCTTTCCTGTACTCCCACCTTGATAAAGTTAATAGAACTAAGATGGAGTGAAGGTGTCGCTTGTAAGGTCAGTCGGTGGCTTGGTAGACTGATGGGCAATAGTACCTTCTGGCTTGGTGAGGAAATCAACGGTAAACTACCTCACTCCTTATTTCCCTAGTACTCCTCTTTAGTGCTGCTTAGGCTTTACAGCCTGGCGGTCTAGGGGTAAGGTGTCAGACTTCTGTGCTGGGGAGTCTGGGGCTCAATCCTCGGTCCCGGCACAGATTTATCTGATTACCAAACCCTTCCTTCACCTCTGACAAGACGTGTATTAATCACAACTTGTGAATGTGAGGAATGCCCAGGCCTCCACCGTGGTTCGGATCCCACGTTAAACTGTAAGTCCTCCATTTCATCTCACAATCACCCTACCATTACACATTAGCGTAAGTGCGTATAAACCGAACAGGTAGTAAGACGCGGTGATGATAATAATAAATACAGCCGACAGTGGAACTCTTGCAGATCTAACCAACTTTTGGGTTCATTGTGCACGATCATAAACGCAAGTGTTTTTGTTTCTTTAGGCGTCGATATGTATCCCTTCAAGGCGGTCCCTGGGTGTATCAATCTCCAAGAAGACATCACCACGGATAAGTGTCGGCTGGCGCTTCAGAAGGAACTGCAGACTTGGAAAGCTGATGTAATCCTTCACGACGGAGCTCCCAATGTTGGTAAGTATATATTATTAAATCAGAAACTAGTGATAAGAGTTTAGAGTTCATTTTTTTTTCAGTTCAAAGTAAACTCGAATCTAATACTTGTATGAAATATATTCCAGAAACCAAATCAAAGTTTGAATTATTTTTGTTAATTGTTGTATTTGAAAAATATTATATTGGGATTATTTATAAATACACCGAAATCGTTGAGAAATGTCATATTTCTTATTGCTTTGTAGTATTTAATCCTGTGTTGATAAATCAACACAAAATTTCATTCAGATTTTTACATCATCATCAGTTTTGTAAAATACCTCCATCTTTCTCTATCCTTCCAGCATTATTCCTGATTTAATTTCTTCCATTATTCTACTCTCACTTGCACACTTTCAGTTATCTGCTCCTCCCATCTCTTTCTTGGTCTTCTTTGTGGTTTCTTTCTTACATACTTTAATCTCCATCATTCTTCTTTGAATTCTCTCCCTTTCAATCCTCATTACATGTCCATACCATCTCATCCTTGCTTCCTCTACTATCTCATGTACTCCAACATCCTCATTACATGCCCATACCATCTCAGTCTTGCTTCCTCTACTATCTCATGTACTCCAACATCCTCATTACATGACCATACCATCTCAGTCTTGCTTCCTCTACTATCTCATGTACTCCAACAAGCGGTGCTAAATAATTATGTTTTTTAATACTCTTACTTTAATTAAAATTGTAAATTTTTTAAAGGTTTGAATTTGGACAAGAGAATCAAAAAAAATTTAAAATATAAATTCATAAAATATAGAACTCGATACATTTTTAATATGAATAAACAGTGTATCAAAAGCTGATTGGTTGCCACTTTAAAGTTATAACGCCTCAATGACTCCTGCCCACAGCACAAGGTCGGCCTCTCGCTATTTGTCATGTTTTTGGGTTTTTTTTCCCTGTCTAGGTAAGAACTGGCTGCACGACGCTTACCAACAGACGTGTCTCACGCTAAGCGCACTCAAGTTGGCGACCCTGTATCTGAGACAAGGGGGATGGTTCATCACCAAGGTGTTCCGTTCCAAGGACTACCACCCGCTCATATGGGTGTTCAAGCAGCTCTTCAAAAAGGTGAGCTTCGCATAGGGAGCTTGGCTGAATCGATTTTTCTTCGATAAGGGAGATTTTCATACTCCTTAGCTCCTTTAATGGCTTGTCCGCCTACTAAGCTAAGGATCCCGGGTTCGTTTCTCGGCATGGCGGAAAAATTTATCATTGGTGAAATACAAAGCTTACGCTTTAACAGTAATGAATTAATGCCTGGGGGCTGATTATTGTGTTTGTTCTAGATCTAAGTTAATTCACAAGTCTTGTGCTGATATAATCATTCGGTTCAGAAAAGTGGATGTTAAATAAATACCTAAAATAAATTAAAACAGATTTTTTTTTCCATCTACAATTTTTTTAGGTATTTTCAACCACGTTATGGTAAAGGTGATTCCTAACCTTTATTGTTTGGAAAAATCCATGAAATATTCCATAAAATCTCAGAGAAATCCTTACTTGAATAACACTTATTAGGTTCGACACGGATGAGTTACAAAATAGACGTGTAAACCATTATGGTTGATAAATAATAATTAATTTAATTATTACCTGTTCAGGTTATACAAATATGTACTAATTACACTAATGAGTTAGGGATGAGGAAGGATAAATTTAGAGGAAGTATACTCATATTTGCATGGAGGAAGAGTGGAAAGCCGTTTAGGGAAAATCACCCTAAAGACATCCGACTGAGATTCAAACCCCAATCTGCCTGTCATCAGCAGTCTAGTTTGACACGAGCGCAACACTTTAAACCATGCGGCCATTGGAGCAGGTAAATAATAATTAACTCATACATTTAAATAAAATATTACAAGGGTATTTTATTGTCCATCACTATTCACTGTTAATAAAAAAAAATACAAATATTTTCACTTTACACCTGGCTTCCTGGTTACAAACAAATATTTTTATACATTTTTAAAATTATTTTGTGTTTTTATAACAATATTAAAGAAAAAAACTTACATTTTAGTGTTTTTATAATACATTCACAATTAAAAATAATATAAGATTCTAATTTAATGTAAAACTTTATTTTTTTAACGTTAGTAGTGAGTAGTAGGAGAAAACGCTATAAAAGTTCACTACTGCCAACTGAATACCTAGCTGCCATAAAAATTCCCTACCTCAACAAAATATATCCACCCGAGTAAAACTCTCGCAATTTAAATAAATATCACGCTTAAATTTAACCTTGAAGTTAAACATTCAAAATGCCTTATTGTTTTATTAATGGGTCCTATTTGTTTTAATTGTTTTATTAATGGGTCCTACTTGTTTTAATTGTTTTACTCTCTTATAAAAAAAAGTTGGTGAGTTGTCCTTTTTTTCGCAAGATTTTGCAAATTCTCATGGAACTGTACTGTCGTACGATATATAATTAACCCTTTTAGTGCCACGATCCGATCTAATCAGCTCTGCCTACTATCACTAAAAGTGCAAGAGCCGATGAGGTCGGCTCGCCAGATTTGAGCTAGTTCTCGCTTTATCTGATAGATAGTGTAGTAGTGTCATATAGAACTGGAAAGAGAACATTTCCCTCTATTATTTTATGTAAGGTTGGCAGCAAAAATCACCAGTAAATGGTTGTTATTGGAACTAGTAGTTTAGTACATTTACAATGAGGCGGTCACGTACTTAAGGTGCTAAGTGTAACGCCGGTTTATGTACGAGCTGCATGGAAAAACATAAGTGTGGCACACATTCATAGTTTTGTAAACAATTTTAAAATGTATGGGTTAAATTGTTCTGAGTTTAAAAAAATATATTACTTATATTTTCATGTTATGTCATGTGAATGAAAAGATTTCCTTACCAATGTAAGTAAATAGGCGTAATGACTTTATAAATTTAGATGATATTTTTTTTAAATATGAGATTATTAATTATAAAAGGCTTTTTGAAAAATTCATTAATTATGTGTAGGCCTAAATATTTATTCATGAGGTAAGCAATATAATAAATCTTGTTGTAAGGTAAGCAATAACGGCCTAAAAATATATAATGTAGGATATTAAATAAAAATTCCTGTAATTCCTATTTATAATCATATATACTATTCAAAACACAATTTTTTTTATATAAAACTAAATGCACTACAGCAAAATGATATTGAAATGTATATATAATATTTTTTTAAATACGGTAATTAGCATTAGTTTTAAAAGATAATTAAAGTCTAGAAATTAAATAATTTTAATTAAATTGTATTAATTAATTATTATTAAAGAACAGTACATATGGATTAAAATGATAGAAAAATCAAAATAATTGCTTCATAAATACAGTTTTGGTGAATTTTCTATCAAACACAAAAATAAGGAAATAACTGTGGCATTATTTGCACACAAAACCTAACAGGCCTCTGGCATTCTTCGCTTGGAAATTCTGCATCAGGCGTGGCACTAAAAGGGTTAAATACAAATTAGAGCTGGGTCTATTCCACTATCTTACAAATCCAAATATCGAATCCGGCTTATTGAGAGACCACATCTAGTAAAATATTTGTTGATCACAACCTCTTGTCGCCCATTAGGTACACTCGACCAAGCCGCAGGCGTCCCGCGCGGAGTCCGCCGAGATCTTTGTAGTGTGCCAGTTTTACAAGGCGCCCGACAAGCTGGACGCTCGGTTCCTCGACCCCAAGTACGTGTTCGAGGAATTGGACGTCGAGCCAAAGAACAAGTTGAGCGTCTACCACCCTGAGAAACAGAAGAAGGCACGGGCGGAAGGATACCCCGACAACGACTACACCCTCCACCACAAGATGATGGTGACCGAGTTCCTCGGCAGTGAGAATGTCGTGGAGGCCTTGCAAGGAGCTTCAGAGGTCAGAACCACAAATTAGTATCCATACGATACCTCGAATCCTCGAATACTAGCTTTTTATTTTACCCTCTCATTCTTGTGTCATTGATTCTAAAATTGGTCTCCTTCATACGGACATTGCCGTAATTAAAATGATTTGCAACAGGTATCTTGATATTTATTGAAATTTCGCTATAGTTACAATTAAGGGTGTACCGATGCGGATAGCAATAAATCGTTATCGGGCGATTACTAGTGCATCGGCAATTAATTGTGATCGGCGATTATTACCTCGATTAATTATGTGTTTTTTTAAAGTAGAATTTAAATTAAAATTTTCCAGGTAGGAGTTTAGTGATCAAAATGACAAAAAAAAACCACTTATTTACATACTACATCTGGGTTGTGGGCCATGCAAAGATTACATAACCAGATAAAAAAATACAAGTTGATACTGTTGATAAAACTAACAATCTAGTTCCAACTTTCGCCGGCTGTGCATAAAATATATTTTTGTATGCATACGATCTTTTGGTATTAATCACATTATCTGTTATCATTCTCTTAAGCATATTTCCCAATAGTTATTAATAAATAAACGATAATCGGGATTAATCGGTGTAAATAATCGTAACCTGAACAATTAGTTTAAACGATCGATATCTGTAATCGGTTTTACTGGGTCGGTACACCTTTAATAAATACTAATAAATATACTTATAAATATATTTTTTCAAACATAAAATAAGTAACAAAAAAACTTTTCGTATTTTGATTCAGCTGTGAAAAAATTTCATATTTTAGATTCGAGTTTGCTTCAAATTGAAAACAAGGACTTCACATATTTCCTATTATAAACTATGTAAAAACATTTTTTTTTTTTTTTCATAATAAATTTGTGTTGTGTCGCAGATTATATTTGACGACAAGGAGACGGAGAACCACCCTCTAACCACGACGGAGATTAAGGAGTGTTGCAAGGATATCAAGGTGTTGGGTAGAAAGGATTTACGCCTCCTCCTCAACTGGTGGAAGGTTATGAAAGAGCTCGCCGAGAAGACGGCCAAGGAAGGAGAGGAGGAGACGGCCAAAGAAGAGGAGGAGGTGAAGACGGTGCAAGTCGATGAAGACGAGGAAGAGTTGGAAGCTGTCGCCAAACAAATCACAGAGCTACAGGTTTGTTAAACTGACTGTTTAAGAGCCAGACTGCTATTTTTTTAGTATAAATCCTCAATTTGTAATCAAGGCAGTCCACATNAAGTGCTCACCTCAGGACCCGATGTTCGTGGGTTCAAACCCAGCTGGGGTCGACGTATTCTTCTAGAGCGTAAAAAATCCTTAGCACAAAGTTCTTCCTTCGAGATGGAAAGTAAAGCCATCGGTCCCATGACGATTATGGCATGTAAAATAACCTTGTAAGGTATGTGAAAATACCTTTCCCGGCAAAATTGGTAAGCCGTTTCGCTATCGCTCATAGAATTTCTCGTGTGCCGATATAATCAATCAGTTCAGGAAGTGCACGTTCAATACTTCCTATCTACTAATTTCCTTTTTCTCTCATTTGTGGTTTTTTTTTTCTTCTTTTAGGAAGTTGTACTATGTGTTTTACACTCCCTCCTGAAGAGTTCTGATAGAATGAAACCTAGGTCGGGGGATTGGGTGGTATCGATTGATTTGTTTAAAGAAGAAGCCATTAACTCTTTGTCCAGTGGCAGCAATTTAAAAGTATTAACTGTGTTCTTTTCATCGTTTGTTCCCTTTTATATGTTTCCATCCCTCTTTCATTTATAGTAAAGTTTATAGTTTGAATCCTGTTTAGAGTAACTGAGATATAAGTGATGAGTTTTATCTCATGGTGTGTTAATAACCTTGACTTGTAAAAAGATACACACATCTGATTCTCTCGTGTCCTCACGCTGAAGTTTTTTTTCCCCTTGCTTTTTTAGGAGGAAGAAGCACGAGAATTAAAGCGCAAGAAAAAGCGCACCAACAAGGAGCGCAAGAAGCTGCAGGACCGGCTCAACTTGAAGATGGTGCTCCGTGGAGACGAGGGCCCCCGCCTGGAAGGGGACGATATGTTTGCTCTAAACCAAGTCACCACCGTGGAGGTCATATTGAAATTCTTAGTTTTATTTATATATATTGTTTTGATAAAATTGACTCTCACTAAACTGTATTGCCAGTGACAGGATGAGGTCAGGGTTTTAATCTCGGCCTGGCGCACCGGCTTCGAGAATATCTCATACATTCAATTCGAGTTTTGCTTCGGATTGAAAAAAATGGACCTCGCACACCCTTACCTGAGTCCAACTAAGACAATCAGCCCATTCTCTTGACCTGAAGAAGTTGTCTGTGACAGTTAAAACTCATCTTGAAAAATCTTTGTCTATTTTTTAATGTTCTATCTAGATAATTTCTAATCCAGTACCACCAAGGTAACAGTGCTGGCTGTCCCTCCTAATTTAAACTATCAAAGCCATGGTCTTTTTAGGGTTCTCGGTTCAGAGGAATCTTATTTCCGGGTCGTTGCGGAATATTTCACAGTGGAATGTGTATCTTTACAGGCTCTGAACACCGTAATAGACCAGGTACCAGATACAGTGGCCGAATCAGAACCAGATTCGGATGAAGAACTGGAGCCAAAACGCAAGATGGTAGCTTTTAAAAGGGACAAAACCGATCATTTGGACAGCTCGGGGATGTAAGTGTTTGATTTATTTTAAATCGCTTGTGGTTTGTTCACTTGCACACTGAATTCTTTTAAGTCAATTTACTTGAAACACGCATAATGCATCATATATATTTTATTTACACGCTAGACAGCCGTGAAGCAGAGTTTTTGAGTTCAAATCGAAGCAAATACTGTTCACAAATTTCAAACATTTATCGAATCTGATCATATTCTAGTGGTTGTAGGTGGTAGTATTTGTGTTGTTATCATTATCACTATCATCATCATCATTATTATTAGGTGTTTTGTCTTAAGAAAATCCGTTTCTTTTGTTGGTGAACTTAGACGATGGCCAATGCGCCCTGTCCTCTGCCTCCTCCTTGAGCTCCCAGTAAGTCAGTCAATATTTGAATCCCTTATTTTCTAAACGCCCCTTTACCATAACCTTTCCTAGGTCACCCTCGACATGTTCATGCAACAATAGTTCACCTTGTAAAAGTTAAGCGATAAAGAGCACCATCTATTGAGGTGATTAGTTATAAACTATTTCCATATATATTTTCAGTCTTCAAAGTTAACCCATTTGTTACACTGTTGCATTTACTTTACCTCATAAGAATTATTATTAAAAATATATCAACATAATTTGACACATTATGGGATTTGCAACAGCCTGAAACCTTGTCTTTTTTTTTTTCTACAATGGTTCAAATATAAAATCCAAATAGATGAAAATTATCGCAGCGTCTCAGACCACTANCTACAATGGTTCAAATATAAAATCCAAATAGATGAAAATTATCGCAGCGTCTCAGACCACTACTACACATTCGGTACATATAAAATATAAAAACTGATATAATCACGATAATGTTTAAAACATGGTTCTAATTAGAGTTGTAATCACACTAATTTAGATTTTTAAATACATTTAATATAGTTGTTCACGTTAGATATTTTTAAATCAGACAAAAATAAATATAGAGGGATCCTTTGCGCCGAGTTCAAACATTTACTAAAAAAAACTATTAGAATTTTTGAATACTCACACATTCTTCATATTTGAGAGGAGGCGTGAGTTTTGTTCATACATTTGATAAAAGTAAGAAAAATCTTTTGATCCATCCATTCTGGAAATGAAGTATATAAAAAAAAGACGGAAGGAGCAGATAAAGTGTGCAAGTGAGGGGAGAAGAATGGAAGCAATTAAAGGAGGAAGAGTGGTGGAAGAATAGAGGGAAGATGGAGGCATTTTACTAAACTGACCCGTCCACAGGCTGGAAACATTTGATGATGATGATGATGATGATGATGATGATGATGATGATGATGATGATGATGATGATGATGATGAATGATGATGATGATTATCTAGTTTGGTTTTCTGTTGGTAAGAGAGTCTGGTTTCGAATCCTGATCGGGTGTATTTTAAAAGTCTTTGAATTTCCATTGTAATGAAATAATTGCACAAAACCTTTGCTAAATCAACCCAAACTTTTTTTTTTTCTTTTTTTTAGGTTTTATAAATCTGATGAAAGTGAGATTGAAAGTGATAACACGGAGGAGTCTGACAGCGGTGAAGAAGGCTTGGGTGAGTTCATAAATTACTAGGGATGGGATTCTCGAATCCCTCAAATCCTTTGGTATTCAAGAGATTTAAGATTTGTAAAAGTCTCAAAAAGGGATCATGAATAAAATTATTATGCCCTTGACATGGAATCATAATTTTAAGCACTTGGTTAAAGTATAATTTAGAAAATAACGAAGTCATAAAAAAAATGACAAAATTATTTTAATATAATTAATTTACTTATGAAGGGTTATCTTGTTTTTTTTATGCTTTAACAAATAAAATATTAATTTGTCAGCATTACCAAGCATTTAACAACTTTTTCAAATTCAATTTTAAATAGACCTTCAGTGACCGAATGGTTTAAGGTGTCTCTCTTGTGTTGGACTGGTCCGCCGATGACCGGGAGATCCTGACTCGAATATCGGTCGGGTTTACTAATATAGTGATCTTTCTTAAATGGCTTCCCACTCTCCCTCCATATATATATATATATATATATATACACACACATACACACACACACACACACACTTGGGTGTCTACCCTCTGGGAAAACAGGAATTTGAAGTGGTCGGGAATTTCCTAAATTACCACCACAAAAATCTGTGAAAATGTGGTTTTACTCAAAATATAAAATATAATAATCCTAAAATAATCCAAGCAGAGTGAAATCCATCAACATCAGAATAAAAATTTCTGAGAGCGCCGACTTATTTTAAATACCTCATGCCAGTTTTCTATTGTTTGTAGTTTTTTTTAAAATTCCTAATAGACTTATGTTAATACAAATTAAAAAACCAGGGTGGGGGTGTGTTTAAGGGTATGACATACTTTTTTGAGTTGGGAATTTTAGGAAATGATCAGGGGAAATCAGGGAAAAAGTCGGGAATTTCATTGGTTAATTTGAGTAGACACATTTTCACTTTTACTAAAATTGTACATTTTAAAGATTAAACTATTTGAATAGGGATTCAAGATTTAAAAGAAAATGTGAGAGTAGGATTCGATAAATATAGGATCAGACTAATCCCTACCAATTACTAATGACACCTAAGAATCGTTATATAGAAGTTACATTTCGATGTTCAATAGAAAGGCTTTTACATAAAATAACACATATACACTTTTTTGTGGCCAAACTTGATAACATGTGGCATATTTTATTAGTTTTTTTTTAAGTTACTGATCAAATATATCAATACTGATGGCCACAGATGACATGCCCTTATGTGTGAATACATGAAAGATCTAGTAGCTTTTCTAGCTGTCAAATAAGGTTCTTACTATGAACATTGGACTGTAGTAACTTTTCTAGCTGTCAGATAAGGTTCTTCCTATGAACATTGGACTGATAGTAACTTTTCTAGCTGTCAGATAAGGTTCTTCTTATGAACATTGAATTGTAGTAACGTGTCTGTCAGATAAGGTTCTTCCTATGAACATTGGACTGTAGTAACTTTTCTAGTTGTCAGATAAGGTTCTTCCTATGAACATTGGACTGTAGTAACTTTTCTAACAGTCAGATAAGGTTCTTCCTATGAACATTGGACTGTAGTAACTTTTCTAACGGTCAGATAAGGTTCTTCCTCTGAACATTGGACTGTAGTAACTTTTCTAGCTGTCAGATAAGGTTCTTCTTATGAACATTTGACTGTATTAACTTTTCTAGCTGTTAGATAAGGTTCTTCCTATGAACATTGGACTGTAGTAACTTTTCAAGCTGTTAGATAAGGTTCCTCCTATGAACATTGGACTGTAGTAACTTTTCTAGCTGTTAGATAAGGTTCTTCTTATGAACATTTGACTGTAATAACTTTTCTAGCTTCAGTTAAGGTTCTTCTTATGAACATTGGATTGTAGTAATTTTTATAGCTGTCAGAAAAGGTTCTTCCAATGAAAATTAAACTGTAGTAATATTTATAGCTGTCATTAAGGGTTCTTCCTGTGAACATTGGACTTTAGTCTATTTATAGCTGTCAGAAAAGGTTCTTGCAGTGAAAATTGGGCTGTAGTAACTTTTCTAACTGTCAGGTAAGCCCCTTCATATGAAAATGGGACTGTATTGACTTTTTAAGCTTTCATATAAGACTCTTACTATGAAAATATGACCATAGGTCATGTCCCCCTCAACATTTGGACTCTATACTGTGGTTACACAAATGTGTATCTTCAACATAAACTAACTCTCAATGCATAATTAAATATGTTTATATTATTATAATGAGGTGATATATGTGCGCTTATGGGCGTTGTGTGGATAACGACCGAAAAATGTGAATACAGAACTTTGAGATTAAAGTAAAAAGAGTCCGTGACCGAAGTTGATGGAACGTTTGAACAGATTCTTGGTAATCACTGAGAATACTGCAGGACTGATCTATCAATGTAGGTCTAGTTAGGGTGCCTTTGACAAGTGTCATATTGACACAATCCATATATATCCTCGGACTACACTATTTCTTACGGTAATGTCAATTCTGAAGCTTCAAAACCACTAAAACAATCCTCAATTATCTTAGAATGTTCTGTTGTGACCCTCACACTGCTGTATTTCTATGTCAGATAAGGTTCTTCCTATGAACATTGGACTGTAGTAACTTTTCTAGCTGTCAGATAAGGTTCTTCCTATGAACATCGGAATGTAGTAACTTTTCTAACAGTCAGATAAGCTTCATCCTATGAGAATTGGACCGTATTAGTGCATCTAAGATTGTGAGAAGATTTTTATTTTTTGGATATGACACAAATCTCTGCTGTGTACTAACTTAAATTGATTCAGAATATTTTACTATGGTCATGTGTTAAATCAAAAGTGTTATAAAAACACTTTTTTTTTCAGAATAAAATAAAATGTTAATCTGCCACATGAGGTTATATTTTGGATAGGTTGATTTGATTTTAATCAGGAATTGAAGTTAGTTTCTTTAAATGAAGTTTAAGATTACTCCTGGACACCAGAATCAAACCTGGGACTGTTGGCTTGTGCGCTAAGGTGTGATATATTTATATACTAAGTGTCTTATAATTCCTTACCATTTTCCTTTTTTCTCCCATTTGTGTTTTTTCGTTTCCTTTTTTAGAGAATTGCGTTGTGCGTTTCACTCTTCCCCCAAAAGATGTAGAGATTACCTCTTTGTCCAGTGGCAGCAGTGTAAAGTGTGAACCGTGTACTTATTTTCACTGTAAAAGCCAAATTTTGTTTGTTACGTTCTATATGTTTCTATCTACTTTTTCCATCTATAACTTTTTCCAAATATTTTATAACTTAACATTAGATGTACAGGGTTTTCTTTATTTCTTCTATTTTTTTTATTTTTTTGTCAGGTTTGAGTGGAAGCGACGACGTGAGTGATGATGGGGAAAAGAAACCCCGCAAGAAACGCGGTAAAGGACCCAGTCCCAAACACCCTTTATTGACGGAACTTGACAACCGAGACAAGAAACAAAAGAAATCCCACAAAGCCGAGCTTTGGTTTGAGAAGGTAAGTTTTGCCAGTGTTAGCGCGCGCATGTGGTTGGAAAAGTTCTCACTAAATCACCCGAATAATTGACTCCCTTTAGTTTTGAATCAGAGTTGACTCAAATCCAAGTCTTCACTTTACCTTCGAGTCTCGAACTCTAATTTGAACCATGGAAAAAAATTTAAGAACATAACTAAATGTTAACATTCTTTCTTGTAATCCATTTACTATAACATTCAGTTAAGTGATAAATTACTGCTCTGGGGTCTGGTTGTTAAGTTCATATGATATCAGACCCAACTCAGCTCGCGCGAGGTTTGGGAGTAAAAGGGAAAAGGAAAATACAAGAAATATGTGCAGTACATTCGTATTTGAATGATTTACTCGACATTTTCCGCAGTGACGATGGGGGACAAAGTGACAAAGTTTCTTGTTAATAACTACAGTATGTCTCTGTTATGACAGAATTAAGATTTGTGCACAGTGTTTATCTGTGAAGACATTCTAAAATGGTCACAAAAGGGTATTTTCAATGCAGTTTTTATCCAAATAACATTTAATATTTCAACAATATTCAGTTAGGAACTTCTATTAACTCTTTATCTCCATTAATGTTTAATTAGAAATGATCTACGTGCAATAGTGTTGGTGTAAATTTACTATTTCTAGCAGACTGTGTCACGGAGTTGATTGGCGTGTGATGCACACTCTTAGTTTTGCTTTAAATATAAAATGTGGAATTCATGCCCTGCCAGTGGTAATGATTGATTTTCTGCAAGAGTCATTATCTGGTTTTTCTGTTGGCAGTAATGTTAATTGTGAACTGTTTTTCTATTTTCATCATAAAAACTATAATGTGGTGGTTTTATTTTTGTGCTTTTTTATTATTGACCTGTTCTATATCAACTTGAGGAGAATTGATGCGGATAGATATTAATGGAAAGTCTGAAATATATCAGTTCAAGAAAGTTAACCCTGAATATGTAGATAAAATGAAGATTGAAATTTTAAAAAGAATGGAATTAGGTCTCATCTTCATTAATACAATATCTCGTAAGTACCTCACTTGCCCGATTCAGTGGTCCAAACAGTTCCAAGGTGTCACTCTCGTGTTCGGCTGACCTGCTGAAGATGGGTCAGGTCTACTGAGGGTGGTTTTCCCTAAATGGTTTTTCATGAAAATGCTGATAGATTATCAAAAAAATACTTCCTTTCTCATCCCTAACCTTCGAGTTTAAGTGAAAACTTAAGGAGTTTTTTTATGAGTTCGAGCAATATTTGTACAATAAATATTTCAAGTCTGTCACAGATCCACACATAAACCAAAAATAAATACAAACTTTCTTTTAATAAATTGATAATCATACAAATTCGACTGTTAAAATAAATTTAACGTAATTTATACAATTTTCTTTTTAATCAGACATAAGGGATTATTGAAGGACTCTATTTGCAATAAAATTTATATCTTGAAATCAAATTAAATTAATCAAACTAGGAATTTTCAAAAGTAAGGTCGAAATTTCCGGGTACTCAAATTTTTTGAGTTTTTGTAAAAACTAAAAAAGTCAGAGTCTAGTTTGAGAAGCTACTCACACACCCCTACATATAATATAGGGAATGAGAAAATGTACTCGCATTTGTGTGGAGGGAGTTTGGCGAAAACTATTCTGGGAAAATCATCCTAAGGAAACCCGGCCGAGATTCACACCCCAATGCTTCCGTCACCAGAGAAACCGGATTGAGTCTAATTAGGGGTGATTCTAATAAATAAACTCGCTTGTGCGTATTTTCTCCCTTAGGATGTATTCAAGGACTTGGAGGACGAGAAAGACGAGGACTACGAGCTGGACAAGATGGTGGTCGAGTACAAGAAGAAAGGCGTGAAACTAGTCGGGGAGATGAACAAGGATAAGAAAGACAAGATGAAGTCCAGCGACTACGAGAGCGACAGCGGCAGCGACTACGACGTGGAGGGGCTAGTGACGAAACCGGTCGCTGGCAAGAAGAACAAGCAGAACAAGAAGCAGGTGGGGGGAAAGGATGGATTCACCGTTGTCCCGAAGAAAGAAGGTGAGTCCCGTCGACTTGGCACACTAGACTCTCGATACTACAAGCCGTTTATAGTTAAAGGTTGATGAATCTGCTCTTTCTGTGCAAAACATTATTTAAATGATGATTTGGAAAAATACACTGAAGTATAAGAGTCTGATACCTTAGCTCAGTCGGTAGTGCGTCTGCCTAATGAGCTAAGGGTCCCTGGGTTCGATTCCTGGCATGGCCGAAAAATTTATCATTGGTGAAATGTGGGTTAAACCTTTCACATTTATAAATTAATGGCCGGGGACTGGATGCTGTGCCTGTCCTAGTCTTAAGTTCTACTATAAGGCATATGGAACTATGACAGGCCTAACAAGCCGGTAGTTGAGAATATATGGCTTGAATAAGAAACTGACCACAGGCTGAAAACAGTAATGGATGTAGAGTAAAAACCAAAGTACAAGAATCGAACCAAGCGTCTTTGGTACAGATTATAATAGAGTTGGATCGAATCCACTATTTTATGAATTTGAATCCGAATCTTGGAAAAAATTATGTATGAATTAACTGTCATAATCCCCGATCAATGTTTGAATGTTTGTTTTGATTTACATAACTCGAGTGGACACATGCGCTAAAAAGTACTGGCTTAGCATATATGAACTAACGGACTAAAAAGGTTAAAATAGAATGAAGACCATTCATAACAATGTTGAACTAGTTGGCCAGGAAAGGGACCATAGCACGGTATTTTTTTGGCATTGGGTCTGTCACAATTCTATCAATATCACAGGAAGTCACGCTGCCCGACGCCGTAGCATATCATACTACATCTTCGGGTCATCATTAGCACCTGTACTTTGAGGGAATATACTTAGAGGGCATACATCGAGCCCAGGGTCCCAAGATCGAGTTCTGTATGGGTCACGCGCAGTGTCAGTCAATTATATGGTCTAAGTTTCCATGGGTTAAGCCAGTTCTTCCACGAGCGCGAGCGTCCACTCTCTTTATCTCTTTAACTACTATTAAATCAAAATTCATAAATCTGCATATTATTTCGAACCCACACGATTACCTTGCTTGCAACCTTAGCCCTCCCGCAAGCTATCCTGACAGATCAAGCCCACATGGGGGTAGGTCGCAACATAACTTTATTTCTTATAATATATTAAGTTAAGTGATAAATTACTGATCTGGGAGCTAGTTGTTAAACTCATCCTATGATTATAATTGGTTATGTACCATCAATAAGCACTATTAGAGCTCTAAAACAAATTTTACTTGAAAGATTGAAAAAATAATGACAGCAATAATAATAATTTTTTTGTAAGGATTTGAGTCTCAAATCTTTGAATCTCAAATATCCTTAAGGATTTAAGGGATTCAAGGGTTCCATCTCTAAATTATAACCTAAGTCCTAACTAAAACATTTTTGTATTTATTTTTAATAACTCAAATGTTACCTGTATCGGGTGTTTCATGCTTTAATCTCATGTTCGACTGGATTATCTTTGACGGGGAAATCGGAGCTCGAATCATGGTCGGAATGTACTAAGGGTGGTTTTATCCTAGATTGTTTCCCATTCTCCTTCCACACAAACACGTGTACATTTTCTGTGAAACTCTTTGTCTCGTCCTCATCCCATACGTTTTGTAATATAAAAACTTGAATGTCATGACCTTGAATTCTTGTAACTTGTGATTTACCTGCCTCTGACACTCAGTCAAGAAAGATCGCAAACGTAAGCTAGACGAGGAAGGTCTGGCGCTTGGCGCACTGATGGTGTCCTCACAGAGAACCAAGCGAGACCTCCTAGATGCCGGATGGAACCGCTTTGCTTTCAACGACGAGGGTCTTCCGGATTGGTTCGTCGAGGACGAAAAGGTGCACATGAAGAAGGACGCACCTGTTCCTAAGGTTCGTCGCACCACAACTATTTGTATTCCTATTTTTATTTGGCCTCTAGTGTGTGTGTAGGGTCTTTAGGATCATGGAACTTACAGATTATTATGAATTATTACCATGGCTGTAAAGTTAGAGCTGGAATCAGTTTTAGGTGGAGTCGGAGTGGGGAAAAATATACTGACTCCAGCTTCAAAATAAAAACTTATATAAAACGTATAAAAGGAACAAACACAATTTGCCTGTTACAATGATAAGAGGAACACAGTTCACACTTTACACTGCTGCCACTGGACAAAGAGGTAATGGCCGTTTTCCTTAAAGTACATACGCGTATTACCTGAACAGGTAGTAAGACGCGATGCTAAAAAACACTATTCCAAGCCTGGGGTCGGGAAAGTTTAATAAAAGGCCACCGTCTACCTTTGTCTTTCCGCCATTCTTCTTCCTCCAACTCGTACACTCTCTGTTATCTGCTTCTCCCGTCTCTTTCTTGGTCTCCCTTGTTGTATTTGCCCTACATACTTCATCTTCATCATTCTCCTTGCGATCCTTTTCTTTTCCATCTTCATTATTAGTGGAGGTCGGTCCATGTAAGCATTGGAAAAACTGCTTGCCTACTTCCATTGAAATAATTATTATTCTATTAAATAAGCTAAAATAACTTAGATGTTTTAAAAATCCCAAACATAATGTATTTTGGCAGCCTCTTTATTTAAGTTTTTTTATTTTTTAAGTGTATCTGTGTGGTTGTCCTCTCCACGAAGCCCACGATAGCAGGATTACTAAAAGCAATCTCATCCTTGCCTCTATGGCCTTCAAATGTCATGAGGGTCGAAAGGGAGGGAAATAGGCTAAGACGCATGGCGCGTCTTATAGGTCCCCTATACGCTCAGTTGAGGTAGAATAAAAGCAAAGTTTAAACTGCATCCTACTACCGTGGAATGAAAGAATAATCGTAAATATCCACCTATTCCTCGTCGTCAATATTGGAGCATGCGCAGTGTCAGTCATGCGTTGTGTTTACTGGTGGGTCCCATGCAGGTCATAATTTGTTCTATTAAAGTGTTAGTTTTTATATTTTGTTTTATTTATCATATTATTTATTTTAATTTAATATAAATTTATATTTTCAATATTTGTGTGGGTAACGATGAATGTGTAGTTAGTAAATTATTAGTGAAATCTTTTTCAACTTTTCGGGTAAAAGTGAGACTGTTAAAACCGGTGGACCAACACCTGATCTTCCGCAACTTACTTTCATTTATTTTTTGCTCTACTCCCAAAATGGTCATTTTCAAATTAATTAATGATTTATAGTTTATTTTGACTTAAATTATGCTCCCAAGAATTAAATGCCAAAAAAATTTTTAAGGCCCAGCTCCCGAGCCCACCAACCAACCGCCACTCTTCATTATGTGTCCATATCATCTCACCTGCTTGGCCTCTGGAATCCAAAATCCCCCTCCTCAAACTGAAGTTTCATTTTGTTGACGGCCCTGATTGTATTACTGTTCCCCTCCCCTCCACGCCCCCCTCTAATGTTTTATTGGTGGTCGTGTTCGTAGGAGCTTGTGGACGAGTACAAGCAGAAGATGCAGGAGATGAACGTCCGACCAATCAAGAAGGTGATCGAAGCGAAGGCCCGCAAGAAGAAGAGGGCGGTGAGAAGGTTGGAAAAGGCCAAGAAGAAGGTGGAGTCCATTATGGACAATGTGGACGTGTCGGACAGGGAGAAGGCCAACCAGATAAAACGGTGAGTACCGTATTGACCCGAAAATAAGACTCGCCCTGAATTTAGGCCGGACCCTAAAACGTGGATCACTTTGATAGTAACAAAGATTATTTA
>CABFWB010006260.1:0-26366 GCA_902151455.1 Timema bartmani
CCGTGAGCTGTGATAACAGTAACAATGGGGAGATTGTCTCTTGTTTATACTCCATCAATACCCACACAATCAGAGATTTAAGTAAAAATATCAAGGCTGAGAGTGATATTCGTGAGCTGTGATAACAGTAACAATGGGGAGATTGTCTCCTGTTAATACTCCATCAATACCCACACAATCAGAGATTTAGGTAAAAATATCAAGGCTTAGAGTGATATGAGCACATTCCTGACTGAATAGGAGAAAATTAATTTGGCCGAGATCAGTTAAATGTATAAGTTACTGTACACACTGGTAGCATTTTCGTTTTTCATTTATTTGAGGTATTTAGCGTGCACTTTCTAAGCCAACTGACTATATCTGCACGAGATATATAATCTAACTTAAATATAGACAAACACAACACCCATTCCCCCGGTCGTTAACTCATCACTGTGAAAGGGGAAACCCACATTTCACCAAAAATACTTTTGTCTGCCATGCCGGGAATCGAATCCAGGACTTTTATCTCAGTGGGGAGGTACGCTACCGACTGAGCTAAGGTGTCGGACTCCGGTTGCAATACGCAAAACAAAATAAAAATGACGCAAAAAGAGTAAAATGAGGTGTTACATGGATAAAGCGGATATCATATCTTCGTGGGGGAATATGGTGTATTTTCCATCTCACGTTGCAATAATTAAAACTATTTATTAAATCCTAACACACTTCATACAATGTTGCTGGGAAACAAACGAGCCTTCCATTGATTTTATAGTTTGTGTTCCAGAATCTATTTAATGTGATAACAATAACAAATACCACTCTATAGCTACATCATTAGTTTATTGCTGAAACATCTACACATATATTGAACTGTAAATAAATCATCTTAAAAATATATTAACTTATCTTTTTACATTTTTAATGATCTTAAACTGACTTTTGGTATTCTTTGATGTATTATTATATAAATTCACAATGACAAATAGTTGATTAGATACTGTATGCTGAAAAATATTATAGATTTAAAACAATAACAAAAAGAACACGCTTATAACTTTATAGAGGTTTAAAACTAAATAAAAAACCAAAACACTGTGTACTCCTGTTAAGGTAGGCCCTGTCTCCACAGCCACCATCTTCATTCTGTCCATCTGTGTATGTTCTAAAATGGTGGTAAATATGAATGAATAAACATAATTTAATATGTATTTAAATAGTGTATAATCTAAAGCTTGTTACATATATTATTATTTCACAAATATTTGTAATTATTGTATGTAATTTTACTTAAACTATACTAAATTAGCTTAGTAAATAATAAGTGTGATCTTGAATATTTTTTCAATGGCTTGTAAAAACCCGAGTTCACTGTCCAATGTTGGTTGGTGAGGGGATGGGGGAAGTTTTGCAACCCCATATACATTGAACAAAGTCATTAGGAGTTCTCTAGTTTGGCTTGCTGTTTTCAATCGGAAGATCTTGGGCTTCATAGACTGTCAGAAAGACGAACTTAAAACACGGTATAATTGGAATTTGAACAAATATCAGTTTACAAATTAATAATGTATTTATACAATAGAGGCAACGTGTATATGTATTCACAATTTAAACATTAATATTAACACAGTTTTCACAAACAAGATTGAACTAAAAAACTAGTCCATATAATTATGGGTAAGTTATGCGATGCAGGACTATCAGACCAACAGAATACGTCAATGATTAATATAGTGTCCAACCAGGAAATATTTAGACATACATTCAAAAAACATTTTTACTGGAAGCCTTAATTTAAAAAAAAATCATGCTGATGTTTTATGCTGCCTTAATTTGCTAAAAATATTTCCAGAAACAACATTGAAACTATCACCAAAGACTTTAACTATGGCCATCTATCATGAATATCAGTCCCAAATAAATGTTATTCTATTAAACACGCTCTCCAACGACACGCTATTCGTTTGAAACATTAAATAAAGTTATCAAGTCTGGTAACCAAACTGTATCACATAATTTATTTCCCACCAATTTGTGCCCATCTACTTAAAAGTCGTACGCGATAAGTTCATCAAGCTGTTGACACACACACACACACAAACGCTATCTGTAAGAAAATATTGGACATTGAAACAAAACATAACCTCAGTTTAGAACATCGAGACTCTTATCTTATCAACATTTACCAAATGGCAGTTACAAACGATCACACTACAACCTGGAACCTGAACCAAATCTTCTTGCTCCTATATATATATATATATATATATAATAAAATATATATATATATAATATAGATATATACATATAATATATAATATATAATAGATATACATATTATATATTATATAAAATATATATACATATATATATATATTTGTGATACTCTTACTCATTACTAAATAAATACTCTAATATTTTTTTCCCTATAAAAATACAATTATTAAGTTTACGGCTGAAGGAAAGGCATAACTTTTCAATGACCCACTTACCTCATTTTTGAATTCAGAATGAAATTTCGGCGTAAATAAATAATCTGACGCTTTCAGTGACCAACAAAACCACTAAGGTATGATTCTTTTTTAATATTAGATCGAGCAGAAGATTTAAAACAATAGTAATAATTAAATACAGTTACTAACAAATATTCTTTAATGTCCTGTGGCTTATTGAAAAATTATCTACCAAATCATAGTTATTGTTGAAAACAGATGAAAATGATATTATAAAAATACATTTTCTGTGAAATCCCAGACAAGAGGAATCAATAAAACGTTGCATTCTCATGACGGAAGATTTTTTATTTTAAGAATGGCTGGAGTTTTACCGAGTTTAATGTATGGTCCACCTAAATCCAAAATAACTCTTACGGGTGTAAATAATCTTAATAATGTAAAGAAGCCCGTTCAGTTCATTGCAGAAGAATAACTTGACCTTAACAATAAACTTTGTACAAAATTTGAAAGAAAACCAGGATATATTATTTTTCAAATGTTCATATAATTTTTTAAAATAAAAAATAAATGATTTTTAAATAGTCTTTCATTTATAATTTGTTTTACATCAAATATTTGAGGTTAAAAAAATTGTGGAAAAAAACACCATACATAAATTATTGACTTATTTCACACTACACATCCACAAACATTAAAAAAATAATTCATTATTATTATTATTATTATTATTATTATTATTATTACTATACATGCCATATATATATATGCCATATCTCCACAAATATATATTTGAATGGAGGGAAAAATATGTTTTTAATCATATTGTGTAAATATAAAAATGGAATCTAAAATTTGAAATTGATTGATTGTATTAGAGTAATTATAATAATAATAATAATAATAATAATAATAATAATAATAATTTTTTTTAATGTTTGTGGATGTGTAGTGTGAAATAAGTCAATAATGATGTATGGTGTTTCTTTACACAATTTTTTTAACCTCAAATATTTGATGTAAAACAAATTATAAATGAAGAACTATTTAAAAATCATTTATTTTTTATTTAAAAAATTATATGAACATTTGAAAAATAGTATATCCTGGTTTTCTCTCAACTTTTATACAAAGTTTATTGTTAAGGTCAAGTTATTCTTCTGCAATGAACTGAACGGGAAATGAATGGAGAGAGCCTCTCCATTCATTTAATGCACTCTCACAGGTTCTGAACATAAGTAATAACACCTTGTTTTATCATTGGTGGACACACGAACTAAGCGTCAAGATCATCTACTCTGGTGAATTCCACCTGGAATCTAATGTGTTTATGCTCCTATTAATTGGTTCAAAATTCAGGGAGAGGTTGAAAAAGTATAAGGTTGCAATGAAAGACAGAACTCTCTTTTAATTGGTTCTTTTCCTTTTCCTGTACTTATTGTACTTTGACAATACATCGCAGCCGAGCATTTAATTGAGCTAGCTCCTTCCGTTAAAAAAAACACAACACGGCAGGTCCATTTATCTTGAACATTCGAGAATGTATTTGGTGTAAGAGGTTTGGTACTAACATAATCTCGGCTCTTTGGGTAATTGGTTTACCTTGTGTTAGAATATTCTCGTAGAATGAATCTAACACGCAACGTCAATAGAACTAAGCTCCATTCATCTCGATAATGACGTGTTCAGTTTCTTGTAAACTTCCCGGTTATTATTCTAATAATGTTTTATCTGGCGTTGGAAGAACAACGTTCAGTTGGGTTTCAGGAGCTACAGTCCAATTATCATAGAGAATAAGAACATTATTTTATTTGTATCCAGGGATGATTACATTTTATTATTTTAATGGTGTTTCTATAAAAATTACCAGTTCCAGATCACATGAACTTACGGTTGAATATGTGAAAGTAATGGCGGTTCCAAAGTGCTAAAAGGTTTTTCTGTACTCACACGCCTTGAAAATATGTTTTCGGTCTTATAATTTAAAGTTACTTTTAATAACTTGTAAAATATGACAGAATATATTAGAGAGGATGATGTAAAATATGACAGAGTTTATTTGAGAGGTTGATGTAAAATACGACAGAATATATTTGAGAGGTTGATGTAAAGTATGACAGAGTATATTTGAGAGGATGATGTATTCAAAGTAAATTATTTAGTAAACTCCCAACTATTAGAACTTCAAAAAAGCCAAGTTTACCGTGAATGTATCATATCCGCACAAGTGGTCACGGGGTATAAGGCCTTAGACTCGCCTTTCACTTTATTACTTTTGACAAGAAGTATGTGGTTTGAATCCCTATAGGGTGTACATAAGTTTTTCTCATCGTTTATCCACGCTGATGTGGGCGAATTTTCTCGAAACTATCATAATCATCAATAATCCCTAAGCCGAGGGCGAAACGCACTAATATTAAGGATAGCATTTGATCTGCCCATTCACCGTGACCTTTAAATCATAGTGGTATGCACGCGGATTAAATGTCAGGTTCAAATAATCTGCATCCCTGGTGATAGTAAAGTCAATGTTTAATTTTAATGTTGTATTTTATGAAAGGCCTTTTCTATGAAAATGGTGCTGTACTTTGAAGCGAGCACACCAGCTCAGAAGGTTACCAGGACCACACTAGTTGGCACATGCAAACATAGACCGGGATTCGAACGTGGGAACCTTTGATTTATACATTCTAACAGCTGCTTAACCGACCATGTGGCTAAAAGTTTAGTGGGGCTAGCAACGAGACCAGGTGACCCTCATTCGATTCCAGGTGACGACTTCAAGGCTTTTTATTATTATGTTGATGCTACTCGTTTCACTACTTATAAGGACAGTCTGTAACTTACAATACTTTAAGAAAACAGGATGAGGAACGTAAATTTTAGGAAACTTCACTATCGTTTGACTAGGCATAAGTTAATTTAGTTTTTTATAGGTCATGTTTTGTAAAATATCTTAAAACAATTTAGCTGTTATTAGATATTTGAGAAAAAATTCAACATTAATTTCACCTTTAAAATTGTAATATTCACCATAATATTTATCGTGTGAATATACGGGAACTTAATTATATTCTGATTCATTAAAATGATACCTATTAGTGAGTAAAGGTAATTTAATCAAAAATTATAATATTAACAAAAGTAAGCCTACCGTGGCAGTGTATTGCGTGGTTACCCAAAGTAGCACTTTTATTTGCATCAAACAGACAGAAAAAAGCTCTTCATTTTTATTTCTTCCGAACCAGTTTTCAATTAATTCGAAACAATCTAATAAAATTTTTAAAATTCCAGCTTCTATGTACACATGTTAGTGCACAGGGATTAATTATATTAAAATTTCAGACCTCTGGGTGTTGTAGATATCCTACAACGTTCATGATAGACAGATACACAACTTTTATTTTAGAGCCGTGTCTTACGCTTATGTACAGGAGTGTACTCGCATTTGCGTGGAGGGAGAGTGGAAACCCATTTTGGAAAAATCGTCCCCAGTACACCCAACCATGATTCGGACCGCGATCTCCCCGTCATCAGCAGTCTAGTCTACTGCGATAGTAGCGCCTTAGACCATGCGGCCACCGAATTGGGTGCTACACTAACTCTTTATTTGACTAATACAGATAGTTAACGTGGACTCACATTCAGTTAAGTGGCGTGGATTGGTTTGAGACCAGCTATATTTATATTGTGCTAAGCTAAGAAAACCCACAAAATTTAAAATAAAATAATTTACTTTCCCGAATTTTTTAATCTGAATATTTTTCAAATCTTCAAATCTTGAATATCCTTAAATATTCAAGATTTTTGAAATTTTCAGTCTTAAATTTATTTTTAATATCATATAATTAACACTACTTTTAACATGGAAGGTAGAAATGTTTTAATTGATTTATTGATCAAAGAGTTCATTACTAAAATTAATGTGTGAAAAGCTTCCAAAAGTACTTCCTTATGGATTAGAGCATAGTTTCTTTTTACATTATTAACTAAACGGACTAAGAAAGTAAATACAATTGCAATATTTTTATTGACCCGACTGTGTCAACATAAGTTTCCAGTTCTCAGCTTAAGAGCTTCATATTAAAATTAGTTTGCAGCTAGATGTTATCAGTAGGGTGAGGTGGGCTATTAATATGTCTGGTTTGAGCTGTATTATCTACCTAAGTTATATGTTATCAGTAGGGTGAGTTGAGCTATTAATATGTCTGGTTTGAGCTGTATTATCTACCTAAGTTATATATTATCAGTAGGGTGAGGTGGGCTATTAATATGTCTGCTTTGAGCTATATTATCTACCTAGGTTAGATGTTATCAGTAGGGTGAAGTGGGCTATTAATATGTCTGGTTTGAGCTGTATTATCTACCTAAGTTAGATGTTATCAGTAGGGTGAGGTGGGCTATTAATATGTCTGGTTCGAGCTGTATTATCTACCTAGGTTAGATGTTATCAGTAGGGTGAGGTGGGCTATTAATATGTCTGGTTTGAGCTGTATTATCTACCTAAGTTAGATGTTATCAGTAGGGTGAGGTGGGCTATTAATATGTCTGGTTCGAGCTGTATTATCTACCTAGGTTAGATGTTATCAGTAGGGTGAGGTGGGCTATTAATATGTCTGGTTCGAGCTGTATTATCTACCTAGGTTAGATGTTATCAGTAGGGTGAGGTGGGCTATTAATATGTCTGGTTCGAGCTGTATTATCTACCTAGGTTAGATGTTATCAGTAGGCTGAAGTGGGCTATTAATATGTCTGGTTTGAGCTGTATTATCTACCTAAGTTAGGTGTTCCGTAGGATGAGGTGGGCTATTAATATGTCTGGTTTGAGCTGTATTATCTACCTAAGTTAGGTGTTATCAGTAGGGTGAGGTGGGCTATTAATATGTCTGGTTCGAGCTGTATTATCTACCTAAGTTAGATGTTATCAGTAGGGTGAGGTGGGCTATTAATATGTCTGGTTCGAGCTGTATTATCTACCTAAGTTAGATGTTATCAGTAGGGTGAGGTGGGCTATTAATATGTCTGGTTCGAGCTGTATTATCTACCTAAGTTAGATGTTATCAGTAGGGTGAGGTGGGCTATTAATATGTCTGGTTCGAGCTGTATTATCTACCTAAGTTAGATGTTATCAGTAGGGTGAGGTGGGCTATTAATATGTCTGGTTCGAGCTGTATTATCTACCTAAGTTAGATGTTATCAGTAGGGTGAGGTGGGCTATTAATATGTCTGGTTCGAGCTGTATTATCTACCTAAGTTAGATGTTATCAGTAGGGTGAGGTGGGCTATTAATATGTCTGGTTCGAGCTGTATTATCTACCTAAGTTAGATGTTATCAGTAGGGTGAGGTGGGCTATTAATATGTCTGGTTCGAGCTGTATTATCTACCTAAGTTAGATGTTATCAGTAGGGTGAGGTGGGCTATTAATATGTCTGGTTCGAGCTGTATTATCTACCTAGGTTAGATGTTATCAGTAGGCTGAAGTGGGCTATTAATATGTCTGGTTTGAGCTGTATTATCTACCTAAGTTAGGTGTTCCGTAGGATGAGGTGGGCTATTAATATGTCTGGTTCGAGCTGTATTATCTACCTAAGTTAGGTATTCCGTAGGATTAGGTGGGCTATTAACTATCCATATCCTAGACATTCAGTATATTTCCATCCTGAATGACGTTTAAGCCAGTAACTCCCCAGGTTACGAAATAAAGGATCCTTGGGTCACACCACTAGTTAATAAGCTGGATGTGAGCTCCCCCTGTCTTCATAGGTCAGTGGCATCACTTCCGGTCAACCTTTAAAAGGCACGCGGAGGAGCTAATCTGCAGCGCGAGGGTTTTGTGCGTCGCTGAGACATAGGAAAATAAGATTCACTGTTGTTGAAACACGCAACAGTCGGTCTCGTACGATCTAGTTGGTTGTTATCGTGAATGTTGGGGAGAGAATCCTCACCAGGTGTGATTAGCGATGTCTCCTGAACTGTATCTTAATTCCCTCCCGTGTAAATGTGTGTATACGTCCTATAAACCACATCTTCCTTAAATATAGCCCATAAGTGTAATGTGATGGATTCCCAGACGTGCAGTAAGAAGAGTAAAAACTACGATTTCCAGTTGAAATTCAAGACAAGGTGCTATTTTGTTCATCCATGCATCAATAATTAGATAAAGTAATGTTAATACCTGTCCACTATATGAATTTGACTAGCAAACTATTTAAAAGTGGTATTTTAAGTAGGCTAATGCACTAGTTTAATAAATTTAATCATGGTAGTAGTCTTAAGTTAGCTTAGCTATGTCCGACATCCTAGCTCAGTTGGTAAAGTGTCTAATGAACTTTGAGTCCCGGGTTCATTTACCGGTATGACAGAAACATTGTTTAAATGTGGGAGTACCATTCCATAGTGATGAATTAACGATCAGGACTGGATGCTGTGTCTGTTTTAGATTAAATTAAATGTATAAGTCGTCTGCTAATATAATCATTGGTTAAGAAAGTGCACGTTAAATACCTTCAATAGTAATAAATAAACGATAAATTAGGTAGTTTATATGGAACTGTAATTTTAGCCTTATATATAGTTAGGGCTAGGCCGATAGGCCCTTTTGCAGATATTGCCGATGCCGATATTTGGTTGCCAATATTGCCGGTAGCCGATGGTAATTTAGTTGTTTTTTCTGCAATATTACAAAAGTATACAGTAACAATACTCAAAAACCAGAATTATCTGATTTTGCCACTTTAATACTTTTCGTGATAGTATTATGTTTGTTGAATAAAAGTTTATATCAAAGTTTTAAACGTTAAAGTTGGTCAGATGTAGGCCTATACGTAATTTTATTGTTAGGCCTACTGCACTGCCATAATAAACAAGGACGTACATAATTACAGTTAATTAAAATACCAATACCAAAAAATAAATAAAGAAAAAGCACAGATTTAATATTGTACACATAAGAATACACCTAGTTTGTTTTTGAATGAAGACCACCTATACATAAGAAAATATTTTGGCCCCGTCATATTAAACAAGAACATTCATAATAATAAATGACCAATTCAAATATCAATTAGGCCCATAAATGAAGAATAAATCAAGAAAATGACACAATAAATATCATAAACACCATTTTAGAATATATTTAGAATTATTAGGCTTTGACGTCATTACCAGATTTACCAAAACATAAAAAATGCCACGAAAGGCATTTATATGTTTTTTATTGGATTATAAATAACAATATTCCCAGAAAGTGGAAAGTTTTGTATTTGCTGTTTGTATATTACTAACTCTCAATTAAATGACAAAATAACTAAACAACTATTTACAATAGCGATAAATTAGTACTTCAACATTAGGCTTGAACGCGCTCTAAGAACTGATCTCAGTGAGCGAACGATCGAACGGATCTTGGAGAGCTCAGTGAGCGATCAATCGAGCGGATCTTTGAGCGCTCAGTGAGCGAATGATCGAGCGGACCTTGGAGCGCTCAGTGAGCGATCGATCGAGCGGATCTTTGAGCGCTCAGTGAGCGAATGATCGAGCGGACCTTGGAGCGCTCAGTGAGCGATCAATCGAGCGGATCTTGGAGCGCTCAGTGAGCGAATGATCGAGCGGACCTTGGAGCGCTCAGTGAGCGATCAATCGAGCGGATCTTGGAGCGCTCAGTGAGCGAATGATCGAGCGGACCTTGGAGCGCTCAGTGAGCGATCAATCGAGCGGATCTTGGAGCGCTCAGTGAGCGAATGATCGAGCGGACCTTGGAGCGCTCAGTGAGCGATCAATCGAGCGGATCTTGGAGCGCTCAGTGAGCGAATGATNAGCGGATCTTGGAGAGCTCAGTGAGCGATCAATCGAGCGGATCTTGGAGAGCTCAGTGAGCGATCAATCGAGCGGATCTTTGAGCGCTCAATAATTGGCATGCAACCACACACCATGAAAAAAAGAAAAACACACATGATTAATGAACGCGATTCTGTGCAGATAGCCTCTAGAGTACGCAATATCACAATAATGATATGTTACCTTGGACGTATTCGTTGTTTTGCTCTGTGAACTAGCTACGGTTACATACATAAAATATAGTTTAGTTAATTAAACTGACGGAAAAATAGGGGTGTATAAAATATAAATAGCTCAAAACCAAAACGAAGTTTATTTAAATAGAAATCAAAATGTTCTGCACATGCTTGGGCTTCGGCTCGTGCTGAAAGACGTAGGTAATATTTCATATTATTAGGTTGGTATACAACTTGTATTCAATTATAACTACGTGACTTGTAGCCATAATACGATGTATTTTTAATATTTTATAAATCCCTAACAAATAAAATCATACTGGCCCACCTAATATTGTTTTTGATAGTGTTTAACTTGGTTACTTGAGGAAATCTTTATCTATAATATATTTATCAAGTATTTCATAATTTGAAATAAGTCTTAAGGTAAATGAAATTTAATGGCTTATTTTATTTAGAATGTTAGTTTTGCTGTCTACTATAAAATAAAATATCTAATACAGAATTAAAAAAATTGTGTTTACATGCAAGATACTGTATTTAAATATTGTTGTTTGTACTTTGAATTATATTTTCATTACATGAGAATTATATATATATAGGTTTTGAATTATCAGTGTAAAATATCTGTATGATAAAAAACCGATCAACCTTGGCCGATTGTGCCAAGATTGGCCGATAAATTAGATGATTATCGGCATCAGACCAGCCCTAGATGTAGTTTAAGGAACTAGATACGTGTAGTACGGTCAGTTATAAAATCAGTTTACTAAACTAGATGTGTGCAATATTCTAAGGTAAGGAAATTAGACTGTTCCTTTGGCCTGGATCCAAGGAGACACAGTTTGATCCCAGCTTGGGCCTCAAACAATTTAGTACAGTCTATGTATACTTCCTGTTTTTTAGGTGATGCTAAGGTTGGGTGTTGACAGTTAGGTGTTCTGAAATTTATGTGTTTGAGTAAAACTGTGCTATTCAAATGTTTATTACCTTGAACTGGTTTCAATGTATCTAAAAACCTGGAGAGATGAGCATAGTTTCTTTAATGACCACTTGACTTTGTAGGCTAGGGTTTGAACCTATATTCTATAAAACAATATTTATTTTCCTTTTTGTTTGTCCTTACTTCTCCAGAATGTTCTAAAAAAAATGAGGTGTGGCTGTGTCATGGACACGGCCGTGTGTTGTACGTGAATACGTTTATGTAACGGGTTATATATATATATATATATTTTTAAATATTTTTATTTATGTATACAATATAGATATACAATCGATAGATTGACGACAGCTGACGATTAAAACTTAAACGAACATCGTAGCTTCTCCGAGTCAAAAGTTATACTAATTGCAAATCTAGATACGCAGCAAAATAACCTCAAAATGGCGGCGCTTCCCCCTCCACCGCGCGCGATACGTCACTATTCTCGCTTATCGTAATGAATTCTTTGATCCTTTAGCTATCCAGTGGTATAATTTAATTTTGGATGTAGAGGAAAGATTCGAAACTACAACACCAAACTGTATCCCCCGATTTTGTTATCATTAGGTTTTTTGGATTGCCCCCGTATGGTAGAAAATTTAAAGACATATTCACGTCAAAATATATCTTACCTTCCTGTTATCCAGAGAGAGGGGGCAAGAAGGCTTAATTTATCTTCTGGTAGTTCTATCACTAGAACCAGACAAACACCTTCTGTAAATCATGGGTCGAAATAAAACTTACCTAGTTCAGATAAATTGAAACCGTATTTTGAAGGGAAAAGGCCATGTTTTCCTTAGGTAAAATGTATACTTATACACTCGTGGTCAAGCGGGCCGATGAGTCAGACCTCCTATATACTGATGACGGGAGGAATAAAGATTCAAATCTTATCCGTGTGCATTTGGGAGTGCAGTTTTTCAACATAAGATCATATCGCGGTGGTTTCTCCATTCTATCTCCACTTTAATTCGGGTTTAATTCCACTCAGTTATTCTTCCCATATGTACCCCATCATTATTTAAGGCAGTGGTTCTTAACCTTTTATTACTCATGGCCCCCTAAATATCCTAAAATATTTTCGGCCCCCCTTGCTTTTACTAATATATTATTCATGAAGATTTATTCTAAAATAGTGGCTTTATTTACTGATTATAACAACAAACAAATTAACTTACCTAAATGTTTTAATGGGACCTCTGCTTTTGAACAATTTCCACTAATTTATCTATTCTTGTTTCAATTGTATTACCCGATGCTATTCGCATGTAGGAGTCGATTTAGAGTCGATTTCACTGCTTTGTTTTAATATTTACCACTGTGGAAAATCTCTTTTCTCATAAATAAATAGAAACAAATGGCAGAAAATTTTGAATGGCGTTGGTAAACAGTTGTGGATTATTTGTACTATCCGTGATTTTTATTATACGTGCTTCCCCTCCATTACCCCGGAAAATCGAGAGTCTAATGTACTTATATGCTTACGACCATAGAATTATTTCTTCTAAAACGTAAAATTTAACATAATTGACTTCAGTAATAAGCAAATAAAATTTTAAATTATTTTTCCGAGGCCCACAAAAAAACCTTTCTCAGCCCTTCAGGGGGCTGCGGTCTCCCGGTTAATAATCGCTGATCTAGGGTATCACTCTCGCAATATACTAAACTGCCGATGACAGGGAGATCAAGGTTCGATCCTGGTTGGATATACTGATGATGGTTTTTTTTTCTAAATGGTTTTCCAATTTCTCTCCACCCAAATACAGGTACACTTCCTCTAAATTTAACCTTATTAATCCCTAACTCATTATTGTAATTAGTACATATCCGTACAACCGGAATTGACGTGTAAGACGTGGTTCTAAAAAAATACTTGATGTTAAAAATAGTAAAATAAACAAAATATTGTTTAAATTTATGAAAGATGAAAGGGGCCTTTAGATGTTTGTATCTCTCTAAAGAAGTGTTCGGGCTCATTGACGCACTGACTCACTGACTCACTGACTCTTGACTCGCAATATATATATATATATATTAGGATGGTATTTACATAGCGCAGCCATATAGGATCAGCCGAGCTAGTTTCTCACTGGGAGCTCCAAGTTTCTGCAGTTTGAGGGGGGTTTTGATGGTATTTTCTCACCCTATTTCCCTTGAATGTGGTTGCATTGCCTCTGAAATGTCCACCTCCTTTCTGAAACGTAGCTAAGAAACTTGTGTAGAATGCACTAGTAAAAACAAAGGAAAAACAACAGTCCTGGAAAATTGTAAATTACATTATTTTGATTATATTTTAAATGCCAAATAAAGAGCTGTTATTTAAAACACTTGGTTTCCACTGAAGAAGGAGCAGTTTTTTGAATGTCAGGTCCAGCTAAAGAGGTAGTTAGTATTATGATTAATGTTTTATAAAGTTTACTCGTAAAATTATAAGGGTTTAGAAATAATCGTATAAGTTTTAGCAGCGTAACTATTTTTTTAAACTAATTTAGCATGTATAGAAAATACAACTATACCGCAGAGTATTACTAATATTAATTAATTGGGACCAGGTACAATTCATATTTTTAATTATTTTTTTAATAAATAATGTAGAGTTGAAAGAACTTAATTGTTAAAACAAATTTACTCGCATTCAGGTGTAGTGTGAGAAACAATTTGTAGAAACACCCCAGTACACCCACCCATGAGGCCTCCTTAGCCTCCCCGTTACCGAAGAACCAAACTAAACTGAGGCTTCTGTTACTATACACACCGGTGTGAGGGAAGCTCCACTGAATTTTAAAATAATTTAGAAAACCGGTGGATCGCGTCAAACTGTTTCATTTGTGACTTTAGAGGCACCAGCTACTTGAAGAAAAATATTCCCTTCACTTCTATATTTCTTATGGGAATGACAGCTCCAAAACTTAAAGAAAAAATATGACTGTTGTATGAATAATTTGATCACAGAAGTGAGATATTTAGAGTGTAAACTAATTCAAAATGAGCTAATTTCACCGTTTCATATTTAAAATAAATACATATAGACCCTTATATAAAATTTAAAATGCAAGGTTTCTAGCCCATAAGGACATGTTAATACGTTTCGCTTCCTTTTTTGGTGTGAACCCTTATTTGTGAAATAAAAATATACTTCTTAAGTGACGTGTGATTTCTGGACGTCTGGACGTCTGCCACAAGTCTCAGAAGTTACGTAAGTGGGGAAATAATTTATGTATAGCGAATATTTTCTAATATTATGTATTTTAGCGTCAAACTGCTGACGTGTTATTTTTAATGTGTTTAATTGTACCTACTTAATGCATTAGATTAGAAATAAATAAAAGTCTTTAAACTCCTCTGAGATCCACTAAAGTTTCCTCTTTGGAAATCGAACCAAGATTATTTTAGGAATGTAGTTTAAGAGCCCTTTGTTACAGGGGGTAATCTTTGCTCCTAACCTCCCCCACCCCCGTAAAATTCTAAAGCCCGGTATACACGATACAATCATTGTTGTGACAAGACAGTGCCTTGTGAACACCAAACAATGTTCTAGACCGGCTTTACGCAACCCAATGAACGCAAGATCTTGTATCTTGTAAGGAATACAATCCGTCTTATATCTTCCATTTTGTTGTACTCCTTTTGATTTGTAAGCCCTTTCTGCTGAATGTATACTTTTTACTTTCTCGCTATCTTACAGGTAGAGAAAGAATTGTGATTGTCAAAAAAATCTAACTCAAGAATTTGATGAATCTCAACGTTTCATGACCCCCCGAATCCGAAATAGTGATTTTTAAATTTCCGTCTGTCTGTTTGTCAGTCTGTCTGTACCTCCGACTAGAGCCTAAATTATTTTACCTATCGGGCTAAAACTTGGTATCTAGGGTTTTCATAGGGTTGCCCGTGGAGTTTTTGGAAATGGATATCTAATCCTAAAACTAAGGGTAGTTTACCGAAGGGCAAAAAGAGAAAAAGTCGATTTTCTCAAAATCGGCTTTAACGATTTTGATTAAATTTCGTTTATAAACATTTATAAATGTTAAAAACAAAATGGCTACTCTCAATATTTCGGCAAATTGACTTCAAGGGCTCCAGTCTGATGCGTAAATTCTCATTTTCTATCATATCTCCGAAACTATTTGAGATATAAAATAAATTACTTATAATTGAAAATATGTAGATATATTTATAATACAAATATTTTATGAGAAACATATTTTTATAAAACCAATAACTTTAAATCTATATGCAAATTTATATATTTTTTAACTTTTCGAACACTGAGGGTAAAGTATTGCGACCGTAAAAATAATCTAAACCGAAATGTTGATGTATGTCGACCCCCGAACCCTAAAAAGTGGTTTTTGCAATGCCGTCTGTCTGTGTGTCTTTTTAACCACAAAATAAAGAGTAGTTTAGTAAAAAGCTAAAAGAGAAAAAAAAATCAATTTTATCGAAATCGGCTCTAACAATTTTGATTAAAATTTGTTTCTAGGCGTTGATTAAGGTTATAAATAAACTGGCTATTTTCATTTTCCTATGAAAATGACTTTTATGGTACTTTACAGAAGCGGACATTTCCGTATCTCCACAACTATTTGAGAAACTAAACAACTTATCATTGCAAAATTGTAGGACTATTAAAAATAAAAAACTTTTATATGAAATATATTTTTATAAAACCAACAGTTTCTGAGATATTGGCAAATACTTTAATACAATTTTGTGAGCTTTAGTTGTAAATAGATACTACTTAATTTTTAGCGCAATATTTCTGCAACGCCATAGAGTAATTAAACATAAGTAAGCTTCTCAAAAAGTTTGTTATTTTTTCTTTAACCTCTTAGTAGAAATGTTTGTACAACAATGATCTACCTCCATTTTATACTCAATAGTCAATATTTACATTTTTTATTGGTTAATATTTATAAATGAGGAATTGAATAGCAATGCGATAACCTTAAGATGTGCAACACCTAATAATTTGTCAAAATTTTAACCGGAAGTAGAAATTTTAAGACCAAGTGTTGACCCTTGTGGACCCCAAATTGATATTTTTTATTGGTCAAAACATACAAATGAGAACATTAATTGTTTAAACATTAAAATTATAAAATTTAAAACCGGGACTCAAAAATGTTTTACGTAAGTATAGTACAATTTATGCTTGGGTTTGCTAGTGTATATTATTTCGTTTCACATATATTACGAGTTTTGTGTATTTATTAACGACAAATTATTGATCACACAGATATAGTTTAAAACTATGGGTATTTTAACATTGGTTTCAAAAAAAATTTTTTTTTTTAAATAACAATGTATTCATGTCCATAACCTTTACTGATGATTAGGTTAATATTTATAGCAAATTCTTTTTAAAAACTATATTAAGGGGTTTTCTAATCGTAACTAAGCAAAGAAGACGTTGTATTGAACTAATAGTATGCAATCATTCGTGCCATTTGAAAAATATGTGAGTAAAATGTGGGTGAAATCAATGTGACCAAGACATTTATAATCTATGCACGACATTTTATCGTGTGTACCAGACTTTATAACCCATGTGTAACCTATTACAGTATTTAATGATATGGCAAACGTCAGAAAAATGGCACTGTTTGAAAAGTAAAACTGTGAGAAAATGAAATAAATAACATTGTATTGTTTCAGAAAATGGCATAAATTAAGATAAATAACTTATCTATGTTAACTTTGAGAAATTAAATAATAGGTATATTTATGAATGCTATGCTAATCAGCATATTATCTAGGTCAAGGTTATTTAGCGTGCTGGTCGATTGATATGTATTATTAAACTATTTTAAATTTAAATTATTTTTTATTAATAAAGAAAACTTTAATACATACAATGAATCGTAAAACAAAATTTATTCTTTTAGTCAAACGTCTAAAAAGATATATTTTTAAATGTCAGCTATTTTTGATCACAAAATATATCTCTAATTTCATGACATAAATAATTATGTTTAGTTGTTTTAAATTTTCTAAACGGGCTTGCTTGATTATGTAGGCAATTTTTGATTATGCGTTTTATTGTGTCATTTGTTTTAAAATTATATGCTGTAAATATGATAGAAAATTAAAATACAATAGTTTATTTAGTAAAAAATTCAAAGTATTTCCAATCGATACTATATTATTTAAAAGTAGCCTAACGATGCACTTAAAGAAGAAAATACAAGTTCAGGTTTTTCAAATTACACATTTTATAAGTGTTTTTAACACTTGTTTAAAACAGTCATATGTACCAAACATAATATTTATTTACTATCATTCAATTTCCAACCACCCGTTACATAGGATGATATTACTAAACTTCTAACTTATTTGGAGTATTTACTTTTATTTGTATGAATAAAAGTTTAGGATCTTTTTGTTGATTAATTTATTTTTTCTAGGCTAGAGTAAATGTTCACAGGCTAAAAAAAAAAGGAGTACTTACTCCAAAGTGAATGAATAAAAACACAAAAATTTTTTTAGTCAGTGTAAATATTCAAGTAATTTTGACTCGCCACTTTGGCATCATAAAATTAGATTGCATGACAGGTGTATTAAAAAATGCCAGAGTTTATGAAATTTGTACATGATGTGATAAAAAGATAAAAAATAAAGAAGTGTCTGAACGATATTTCAGGTGCGTTAACAGTTTTTGTCGGAGATTAAGGTTGTCTAGATGAATTATTTTGAGATAACAATGAGACCAGTGTTGTCCAGTGATGACCCTTAATTCCAGTGTGGATCTGGAGATGATGTTTGTTTTCCCCAAACTACCCTATCTAAAGCTATGATTAAAGTAATGAATACGATCATTTACATTCCAATTTTCATAGATAAAACTTTATTTGACAGCTAGATAAGTTACTAGATATACGTTCACGAATTATTTCGTCAAGTCACGTTTCTGCAGTTTTCACCCTTGATATATTTTAACAATATCACTATAACAATACTGAGAATAAAGTGTCGTCCACAAAAAGGTTTGTAATTTTTAAAAGGCTCTATAAAAATTAGACTGTATAGATCCCATTTGTGGATTTAACTCCCTAAAAGTGTTGATGAACCACACAATGCTAAAAAGCAGTAGAAAGAAGTTTCCATTCTCCGGGTACAAAATGCATTGTTGACTGACTGTACACATGGGAATTTACACAACTTTAATTCAGGATGATGAATAGACAGTTAATGTTCGAACAACTAATATCAGAAAAGAACAATTTAAATGTGTATATGAGTCATAAACTGGATCCATACATGATTATTGTGGTGAAATAATGGCGTTGGCAAAGCTTTGTCTTCAAATATTGAAAATAATTTGATTTAAGGTGATGAAACTTATGGCATTGAACTTAAGCCTACTTACGAATCAACCCTAGAACATATTTTCCTTAGTAAGTTTCTTTTTTCAAAGATTTATTGCCAAAGGTTTCGAAAATCATGAACAAATATTTCCTATTCTAAAATACAAAGTTAGAATATTATGTCTGGTTTCCTATCATGTTGCTTTGTTGTGCATAACGTTACGAAAGACAAGATGGCTTCCCGTAGAGGACAACAATGACGAGTTTTAAATGTGATACTGTGGACAACAATAATGAAATTCAACTAAGAGAGCAAAATAAAATACAGAAAATGTCTGAAATCAAACATCGCAAACTTTTATTTGTTTTTTTATGTTTGTGGTGTGGGTTTTGAGTCTTCTTTTTTTATCAAAGAAAACATGAAATTTTATAAGTAAGTTAATTAATCTAATGTAGGTTTAATTGTATGTGTCATCTTCCTCTTAATATTAAATACATACAATAAATCCTAAGCCACAATAACTCTTGTACGATATATATTTGCTGAGAAGGAAACTATTGATACGAATAAAAGTGTTATATTCAAGTTTGATTCTCGAAACCGGCAGAAGGAACGCGAAAATGCAAGCATTTACATTAAAGTAGGCCTATGAGCATTTACTCAACAAAAGATTATTCTTTTGAAAATATGCATTTACTCATACAAAGGATTTCTAATTTGAAAAGTGACATTCACATCGACATTTTAAATCGGGTGTAGGCCTATTTACTCACCTTTACTTTATTTGTGTTTTTTTTAGCATCGAGTCTTACTGCCCGTTCTGGTTATACGCTTATGTGCTAATTACGCTCATAGATTCAGGTATTATAAAGGTTATATTTAGAGAGTATGTACCAGAAATTGCGTGGAGGGGGAGTGAAAAACAATTTTGGAAACCACCCTCAGTACACCCAACCGAGATAAGAGGCTTGATTTCCCCTTGATCAGAGGTCTAGTACACTGCAAGTGTATCGTGCTAGACCACGCGGTCACCAAAGGCGATTATTAAATGTTATTCATCTTCCCCATTTAAGAATAAAATAACACAAATTTGGTCTGTTCTAGCACAACTGTTATTTAACGGATTTAGTATAATATAGGAAGGAACTAAGGTGATATGAAGAAATACACCCCCTTAATGTGGATATAGCATGGGAAAATTGCAGTGAAAAATTATATGGTGAAAACCACTTCGGCTACCCTGCTGAGATTCGATCCTTCATCTCCCAGTCACTAGTAATCAAGTATATTCAAAACTTTACGTCTTAGTGTTAAAGCGATTGGCCCTTTTCATTTGGCGTGGAAATGCAGAGCCATGGGAACAAACGGCTATCTTCAAGAATATTTATTGTTTTGCCATTTTCTTTTCGGAAACGGTTTGTTCAAGAATAGAAGCATGTTGATTAAGTTATACTTTTTATATACACACCTCCTCTATAATTTTAACAGTAATCAAATATAGATAAAATTGACATTTTTCAATAGAAAACTGCCGGCTGCATGACAAAAAATAAGAAAATGTAACAATTAATAAACATCGATATATTATCTTAGAAGGGGTGTTGAAAATATTAACATAAAAATTTCACTCGTTCTCGAGAAAAACTGATATTTCCAAACGTATGATTTTTCTGCAAGATCTGTCCGATAGCGCCATCTATGGTTGCCGTGATCCATCTGTTCTTTTTGGTGCGGAAGGATACTTTGGTCGGTTGTGAAGTCACGCCACGCCTTTCACCCTCCCGCCCACCATTCCTGAAAATAGGTTTTAGACTTGCACTCGACAGGGCCAAGGGCCTTAAAAGATAAATTCACAACTAATTTTATGATGTTAATATACTCTGTCAATTAAGATACAAAAAATGTATTTTCACAATAAATATTATTTTTAATGGGTATCCAAGTACAGTTAGCCCACTTCATATGCAGAACGGTCTAACGCGCTACTCTCGCACTAGACTAGACTGCTGATCATGGGGAGATCGAAGTTCAGATCTTGGTCGGGTGTACTGAGGGTGGTTTTTTCCAAAATGATTTTATACTCTACCTCCATGTAAATGCAGGTACATCTCCTATAAGTTTAACCTTTCTAATGCCTAAAACCACTAGTGTAATTAGTACACAACCCGAACGGGCAGTAAGACGCGGTGCTAAAAATAAAGTACTTCTATTCTTGAAAATAGAATTCCAAAACAAAAAAATACAATAACAAAGTAGAACTCGCAGAGGTGGACATAAAGAATGGGCGTCAATCTCGTCTAGTCTCGGTTTTCTGTTGATGGGTGGGTCAGGGTTCGAATCTTGACAAAGAGGTTTGAGTCAGATTTTCTCTTCCCTAAACTATTTTATTATTTTCTCTGCTCAAAGCCATGTATTTTTTAATTTTTTGCGGTATTTAACGTTCACTTTCTGAACCGACTGATTAAATCAGCACACGACCTATAAACTAACTTAAATCTATAACGGACACAACATCCAGTCCCCGACCGTTAATTCATCACTGTGAAAGAGGAAGCCCATATTTTACCAATGATATATTCTTCGGTCATGCCAGGGATCGAACTCGGGAACCTTAGTTCAGTATAAAGATAAGATACTGAAAATACATGTAGGCCTACATTTCCTCAGAGCTTTTACCTTCCTCATCCTTACCACACTAGTGTGGCTAAACGCGAATATATCGGACGGGTAGTAAGACACGGTGAAAACTGGGGTATTTAATAAAGATTGTGAGTTGTGTGATGATTCTTAAAGTGAATATCTCTTTACTTAACAAGACACAAACTTGAACTCTGATAACAGAACCTAGAATAGACTAACAAAAATAGAACCGTGATTAAAGAAAGCACATTTTTTTCTAAAACTGGGTTAAGCGTTCACCGAGGTGTAATATTCGCCACGTCCCGGTGTAGGTTTTAAAATAGTCTGGAGTAACCAGGAAAACTGACAGGCGTGCTGACTCACCCCTGTATGCCATGCGGAGGGAGATGTGTTCAATGGGACATGCACTCACACTGCGCCGTACGATGCAACCCGCGCCGCTCGCCTTCGATAAACGAGCCAACTCGACCACCATCGATACCTCAGCTGTTTAGTTTCCAGGTGGAATATTTGGCCAAGGTTCGGTATCGGATACAAGCTTTATAAATACATCTGTTCGGTTAGATATTCCTCTTGACCGCGTCTTACTACCCGTCCGGGATATAACAACTCACGTATTTCTGCTCCAGTGGCAGAATGGACTAAGTCTGGGGCTCCCAACTTTTTCTTAGACTGAAGGAATCCTTGTAACAGAAAAAATACACGCTGAAAACTTCATTATTTCTTTTTACATTGATATTATGAATATTCAATAAAGACAGTTAAATTTTAGAAGTATAAAGGTATAAAAACAAATGGAAAGTACAACACGATCTGGCTGCGCCTTTGGCAAGTGTCCTCTGTTCAAATTTGATTAAAAAAAAAAAATTGAAAAACCAATTACTGATGCTATTTTATATCGTTAAAACATTAAAGAATATACTAAAATGGCCTCATAAAGCCTGGGAAGCCCAAGAGCCCCACGTACGACCATTTAAAAAAATGCTGCTCTAAGGCATCACACTCGTAATAGACTGTATTTCCTTTGATGAGGAGATCCTGGTTTGAATCCCATTCAAGTGCATTAAGAAAGATTTCCTAAATATTTTCTCCCTTTCCCTCTACGAAAATGCAGGTGCATTTCTATACTTCTACCTTCCTCATTATCACTTTGGCGTAGTCTATATATACCGTTTTGTAGCGACCTACCCCCGTTGGCTAGATTGGTCAGGATAGCTTGCGGGAAGGATTAGGTCTCAGGCAAGGTAATTATGTTGGTTCTAAATAATACGTAGGGTTACAAATTTTGGTGTAATAGTAGTTGTTAAAAGATAATACAAAATGTGATGTTAGATGAAAGATAAAGGAATAAAGAGATTGGACGCCCGTGCTCGTGGAGAACTGGCTTAACTCGTGAATACTTAGACCGATGGTATTAACTGAACCTGAGCGCGAACCCTACAGAACTCGATCTCGGGACCCTGGGCTCAACAGATGCCCTCTAAGTACAAGTGCTACTGATGACCCGAAGATGTAGCCACTTATAGTCCAGCGTCGGGCAGCGTAACTGCCTGTGATATCGATGGAGTTGTGACAGCCCCAATGCCAAAATATAAAAGGATTTTATAGCCCCCTTTACCAGCCAACAAGATCAAATATTGTTATGAATTGTCAGCATTCTCTTTCAACCGTTCTAGTTCACTACGTCATATACGATAAGTCAGCACTTTTTATCACGTGCCTCCCTTCAAGCTATGTAGATCAAAACAAACATTGATTAGTGGATATGACAGTATATATATATAATATCAAAACAAACATTCAAGTATTACTCAGTGGTTATAACATAGTTAACAAAACTGATTCTCTATAGGGTATAGAACCAAAATGTTGCAAGCAGGTATAGGGAGGGATCACTCCAAATAATGATAAGAGCCTGAAATTTTTAATGTTTAAAGTTTAACTCTAGGAAATAGGGAAGGGGTGGGTGTGGGTGGAAGGGAGGTTGATGATAAAGTTAAAAATAAAAAAATAGGTGAGGTATGTATATATATAGGGTTAAACACATATATATATATATATATATGTTTAACCCTACATTTGGCGATAAAAAATATAAACGTATTTAAATTTCACCAGTACTGTTGGGATGAGGAAAATAAATTTTAGAGTGAGTGTATTCGCATTTTCATGGAGGTAGAGCAGGAAACCATTCAGTAAAAACACCTTCAGTTCATTTGGCCAGGATGTGAACCACACCCTCTCCATTACCGACAAAACAGACTAGGTGAGACCTATATTTTATCCACGTACTCGCCGATGCGGGTTTTAAATAATCTATCTTACATTATATTTAATTTGTTAAAAGCCGGGTCGGAAACAAAGTAATATTAATAAAAGAAAGAATTTGTCTGTATGTCTGTAATGAGAGTTTTGCGATACATACCGCATGCAGAGGTCCTACATTAAAAAAATTAGTGGCCTTTTCACGAAGCAAGGATTAAAAAATATTTATTATATTTATTTAAATTAACTAAAAACCGGGTTGAAAGCAAAAATACCATGTGCAATGCAGGGCTTAAAGGCACCAACTTTAAATTTACCTTATACGTACAGTCAAAACCTAAAAAAACATTTCTCCCGGGCAACACCGGGTACTTCAACTGGTGCTATAGTAAATTTATTAACCTGCTTTGTCAGTCGACATGTTCCTTATGATGGTACAAGGTGTTTAGGTTCACTTTGGCTTACACCCAAACAGTGGCTCCTGTGAATTCATAATTACACACAAACAAATAAATTAATTAATGTAAGGTAAGACTGATTGCTACCTTCTAGATTATTTGATAGTTGGATGCGTTTTTTTGGTGTGATTAGCTTTATTAAAACTTTTTTTTTTAACTTTTATAGGCACGTGTTTTAAACTACTTCCGTTCACCTGTACCTCCGTGATGAATGTATCGTACTCGTGTTGAAGGTCATTATGCCTCTCGCCTGGCAGACTACCATACGGGTCATTACTATTTATGAAATTACACTTTTCACTTTTTTTTACCAACTTTCCAAAATAATTATTTTTATCAATTTGGTTTGATTATTTATTTATTTACTGCACCATGTCGTACTAATAATCCCGGTTACATGTATTTTAAATATGCACTTAGAGTAGGGTTAAGGATAATAAATGTACTCACATTTGAGTAGAGGAAGGGTGGGAGGTCATTTAGGAAAATACATCTATTGTACAACCAGCCGGGATTCAAACCCTTACTTCCCCCGTCACCGGAAAACTACACTAGATAAGTCAATGCTGATTTCATACATTGTTTAACAAACTGACACATTAAGTCAAATTTGATGCACAGTCTTTATTTTGATATATTTTTGTCTTCAATATTATTTATAGCCTTACAATACATAGCCCGTAATGGTGAATACGCGGACTAAGGAGTCAATGTCGTCTCAGACTTGTTTGACAGTGATGAGGAGGACGGGGTTCAAATTGTGTCTGAGTGTATTTTAGTGTTTATTCTCAAATAGTTGTCTACGCCTCCTTCACACCTATGTTAGTGCATTTATTCAAAATTCTATCTTTATACTCACTTTACTAATAGTGTAAATATGCGTACTGATTGGACAAATAGTAAAATACAGGGCACGAAATAAAAGTAGTAATTTATGCTAATAGTAAATCATGTTTGGATCAAACAAACAGAAACTAAAGAGTTCGTCGATCAATCCTATTTAAATAAGTGGTACGACACAATCACACAAATTTCTCATATTGTGTATCATGGCTTCGAGGGTAATTTTCAAAAATAGATTTAAAGTAAACTACCCTTAAGTATGTTTTCCTCATAAAAACAAAAAATAATCTTGGTAATCACAATAATTACTCTTTATTATGTAAACTATCAGTTTGGCCAGTTCCTCGCACGGGTAAGTCACAGGACGTTTAACGTCCAGCTGCCATTTTTTTTTATAGTTCCTCGTGTACAATCCTGAGCTAACTATGGCAATCACAAAACAGTTATGTCAATTAATAAATTAAAATCAATCAAATTTTTGAAACAAAATATTACTTAGTGCACAAACGAACACAAACCATTGGTAAAGCAATATTTACCTTTGCACGATCAAAATAGAATCCAAACGAAGAAATATACATTGTTACAGAAACATGTTGGAAAAGAAGAGTATCACAGTTCCCCAAAGAGCATATATGAAATGATACTCGGCTACAATCACATATGAAATATTGAGCATCATGAATTCCCAAAGAGAATCACGGTCCTCAAGCTATGTAATAAAAAAAAAATTTATTCTAATTGTTATGTCGCTGCTAGGTGGGTGCTAATTCATGCTTCGATCTTTAGCTATGTTTTAGCAATGCCAATGGATCTTTTTAATTTGTATTCATTAAAATTTAGACTTTTTCTTCTTTCTTTAAAAATTTAAAGTTTTCCACCATATCGAGAAGACTTTATCAATAAGTTTAGGAAATATTGAGGTCCCCTCCATTTACCAGAACCTGATTTTTTAATTTCCAGCCTTTATTGTTTGTGGGTTTATAATTTTAATAACTTGTAAATTATTTCTTTTCCTATGTGGTAAAGTAGAATTTCTAATAGTTTTGGAGTTGTGTCAAATTACTCCCCCACCCTCTATTCAGATCCCACATTAATTACCCTTTTGAAATTTTAATACTTAATTGTTTATCTCTTATAGTTCTTTGTGCCAAATTTCAAATTGAAGCCTCATCTAAAATAATGTTCTATATTAGTTATACACATTTTAAGCTCTTCCATTTCCTGGGTTTCAATTTCGACGTTCAGACGTCATTCGGTTATCCGGGAAGGTCTATCTTCTTACATGCCAAATTTAAATTTTCTACACCCCCATCAAAGTTTTTATTATGTTAGCTTTAGAAATTTTGAGGGAACCCGCCCTCCCCCTTCTCTTTTCTTCATTTAGAAATTTCAGAATTTTTAGACTTTTATGGGTGTTTTATG
>CABFWB010006261.1:0-35092 GCA_902151455.1 Timema bartmani
TGGAGAGAGTGCCTAACACCAGATCAGGGATGGCCCTCCAATATGTCGCCATTTTGACAAACCTGCAATCCAGTGGGGTGCATCACCGGTCCTTTCATCTTTACTATTGTAGCCCAGAATATTATTATTATTGTTTTTAGAGCCGCGTTTTACTACCTGTGCAAGCTACTCACATAGGATGTAATGATTACACTAGTGAGTTAGGTATGAGGGGTGTTGAATTTATATTAAGTGTACCCGTATTTGTGTAGGAGGGGAGTGGAACACCATTTGGTAAATAACTCAGTACACACGTCTGGGATTCGAATCCCAATCTCCCTGCCACTAGCAGTCTAATCTATTGCAAGAGTGACGACTTAGACCACGTAGCCACCAAAGCAGATATTTAAAATTATATATGACAAAATTCACATCTTTTAATGACGTCTCTATTATCCTTGATAATACTGGGTCATAATATAGTAATAATTATAGTAGTTAATTGTTAAATTATATATATATATTTTGACATAGATCCAAGGTAAATCATATAAGTTAGGCGAACCCTGGTAGCTTCACAGTATTCAGCGTCCACCTGAAGTAACAAACTCAGTAAAATGTTAATGCCGTAGCCTATAGAGTAGAGACCTATACTTTTGTGTTTAAAGCATTTCTGAATCATATTTCACAACATAAATATAACTTAAAGAGCAAAATTAAATTAAAAGCTATTTATTTTTGCGATCTTTGGTGTACTCATTTAATTTCGCAATAATACCCATTCAATTTCGCAATGCTTATAAAGCTAGTTTCAAAATCTTCTAACATTTAAAAACATATTACAAATGTATAAAACATATTATTTATGATATATATTTTTACTTATAAAAATATATATTGTGTTCATATTTAAGAAAAATAAGCTATACATTTGTATCCTATAGCAATAAGTAAATAAGTAAAGACTAAAAAAACTAATTAGCATTTTGCTTATTTCAAACTTAGTTTTAAGTCGTAAAAACAAATGCTAAAATGTAAATAATGAACACACGATCACTAAGCCACTCTGTGAATAAAAAGGTGCATGGAGTAAGATAATACTCCTTGACCCTTCTCGCGAAACCAATCGTTGTAATTTCCATCACAGGTAGGACAAGTATTTCATCACCTTTATGTGCTTGACACGTTTCCTGATCTTTCTGGAAGGGTAAAGAAATGTCATTAGACATAAATAATTTCTTTTTTTAATTCCAGTTTCCTTTATTTTTTAAGAAACAATTTTTCCATGGTTTCAGCTGTACATTCATTACATACTCATGTTTATAGAATTATTTGGTTAAAATATTGATATTATTGTTTGTTTTTGTTTAGTAAATAATTAATCAACTTCCCCAAAAATTTAAAGCATTCAATTTAAGTTAATAAAATAAAATATTAATTAAATAAATTGCAAATTAAGTTCATTGCCGAAAACCCCGTTAGTGCCCTTTCACACGGCACACTTTCAAGACACAGCGTGGCAGAAGATATAATGATCTAGTCTAGGGGTCTCCAAACTCTTTGGTTCGTGGGACACATACTATTATACAAATTTTCGTGGGCTGAAGTAAAAAAAAAAAATGAATGAAAAACCTTTATTTGGATCCTTTTGGAAAAATCAGCATGATCAAAATGGAATAACAGTAACAATTACAAACAAATGCAGCAGGGCATAAATATTATCAAGAAACCCACACTAGGATAGCAATGGGAGAGTTCAACCGTAAATAACTTCATTGAATTTTGCACAGGATCAATGGAATTCATTGAACTGTTTTTTTAATTACAAAATATTGCGGAATTGGGGTTTCAAGCTTGAGGTGTCCATTATAAAAATGGATTTCAAATTCTTATGAGATAAATTTGCTCGATAGTTGGACTTTACATACTTCATACTTCATTCTTGAGAATTTTTGTTCATGCGGGTTGTTTTACCAAAAACTGACACAACTATACAAGCAAATCGCTTCAAACTCGGAAACTGCTCTGGCTGCAAAGAGTTATAAAATTGGATCAGATTTCCTTCTTTATACTTGTGTTTCAGCAAGTCATCTGGACCCCTAATTTTGAAACTTGCGAAAATACTCGCTAGCGAGCAAACTCGCCAATCACAGGCTGTACCAAAATAGAGCTAATTTTGAAAGGTTTCTACTGTCGTTCGAGTCTGTGTAGCGTTGTTTCGCTTGCGACTGAGTTTTCAATCTGACAACACTGTAAAACCATGACGTACCAAAGGATTAAAGTGAAGGGAGGCCACAATCCGCCATTCTACAAGATACCTAACTGAAAGTAAACACTATTATTGTATTGTATTGAGTGCATCATGTAAAACGATTTGTTTGGTTTTATTAGTTACATCTAAGTTTGTCGTCTCAAAATGTTCTCAGATTATATGAGTAGAAGTTAAACTGTCCATCTTTTCAACATCCACTTTAACTTATTTAGTATCGTACTTGTTAATAACTCAGAACTTTACGGAATCAATCCCGGCTCGAGTTAATTATTTAAATTTTTTGTCTGAATTCAAATCACTTGTTAATAATTAGAATTCAGTACCATATTATTTTATTTTCGCAACTATTTTTAAAACATAAATATGCCCTAAAGGTTTTTACTATGAGAATAATAATTAGCTTGCTTAGCCTTGTTTTTAAATGTGTACATTTTTATATCATAAAACCTATTAACTTAATTTTTGAATTATCACCTACATACAAAATTTCAAAATTAATGTAGACCCTACTGTTTTTAATGTACTACATTGCTAAATTATTTTAAAAGAAGAATATTATAGTAGTCTACGTAGGCTCAAACACCTTGTATACTTCTATAAAAAATATTTAAAACACATTATATGCCTACTAATACAATCATTTAAAATTAAAGTTTTTTTAAGTCTGATAAATTTAAAAAACTACGGATAACAGGATTTAGTCACGGAGTCTGGAGTGGCTCGAGACACCAGAATGAGTTCTTTTACAAAGAAATAAGGGAATGCCTACTTGATGCCTACGGGAAGTACGGGGCAGGTGCGGGTGCTGTTACGGTGCTAGAGCTGCTGTGGATGGATGGGGTTATGGAGTACTTTGAGGATCGGAAGGAGATTCTAGCGGATACGGGTATACGGGTAATATCGACTCGGCGAGCTCCCTATGAGATCTTCCGGGAGGGGGAATATTACCTAGTTACTACGTATGCATGGGATGGAAATAGTTGGCCTGGCAACGAATTTTGGAATGGGAAGCTTGCAATCAACTGGGGACTCGGCAGCGGCGTCCACCACCCTGATCTAACAAGAGCACAATGCGGTAATAAATTCGCATGTGGTGGAGAACATATGTATAATATGTGAGGGCATGAATAGGGAATGGGTGGAAACCACCAATGAAGTCAGGTGCGAAGAAAAGGAGGAGGGGACGCCAGAGAAAGCTGGAGGGAGGACTTGCGGAAAAGCAGATATGGGGGTGAAACCCAAACAAAATTGGAAGCTCTGGGGATTTGGATATGGCAAGAAAAAGCAAGAAAAGGGCATGGACCATAACACAAACAGCAGGAGGAGCCAGACTGCAGAATTGGATATGGAGGTGGAGGGGCAGCTGAAAGTAGTGGGGGATGTACCCTCTCAGGCGTACGGAACCCTCGAGGAGACGATGCTGTTATCCGGGCTGTAAGAAGAGAGAGTGCTACACATGGCGCTGAGGCACGTGGTGAGACTGGGTCATGAAAAGGGGGACAGTATCACTTTTCTCTCTCCCGAATCGTTGGATAGAATTCAACTGAGATCTATGAATCTACCAACGGATGTGGACAGCTTGTGGGGACTAATTGAGAAGGTTTTCAAGAGGAGAGAGGAAACTTTTGATATGGAGAACACGTATAGGCAGTTTGTGACAGCACACGGTTGCATGACGTTTAACCCCAGCTTGGCGTGGCAAGCGTGTTACGTGCACACATACTATCCGCAATGGGGGATAACACCATTAGAATAGGACAGATTAATGGAATGAGGAGCGTGACCGCGTTGCATGAAGTCCGCAAGCTGACTGAGGAGATGGGACTCGATGTTTTGTGTCTTCAGGAACCCTATACCTTGAGAGGGAAACTTCTGCATATGCCAGTAGTCACTAGAGTTGTTGTTAGTGGTGATGCACCCATGAGCCCAACAGTGGTATTTAACAAGGAAATTGCCGTAACTAAGATTGAACAGTTCTTTAACCAGTAGGTAACATGCGTAGAACTGGGCACTAGCTCAGGCAGGTGTATAGTGGCAAACCTATATTTTCAATTTAGGCATCCAATTGAGCCATATCTTGACCAGCTGTAGATAATATGTAGGACATACGCAGGTGTGCCACTCATAATTACCGCTGATGCTAATGCTAAGTCTCCCATGTGACATAATCATAGGGTGATTGGAAGAGATAGAAGGGATCGTGCTTTGGAGGAGTTCATCTATGGTAATGGGCTTGAGGTTTCAAACCAGCCGAATAATCCCCCTACATTACAGGGGAGAGCTGGGGCTTCTTCCAACATTGACGTCATTTTGTGTAACGCCGAGTCCATGGACATGATGGAAGGTTGGAGGGTTGTGGACAACGTCACGGTCAGTGATCATAACCTGATCGTCTTTGACTTTGCCGTGGGGAGGGTGGTGGATGGAAATGGGGAAGGGAAAAGAAGGAGATACAACATGAACAAAGCTAATTAGGAGAAGCTGAGGGGTGAACTGATACTGCCCAGCCCAGTGGCACAAGGTGACAATGTCAACATGAAAGCCAAACAGCTGACATAGGCACTGCAGGATGCAATGAGGAAGTCGATACCTGTGGTGAAAGGTTATACCAAGATTGGTAATAAGCCATGGAATGACAGACTGCAGAGTTTCCGTACAAGGGCAAGGAGAACTCATAGGAGATATCAGAGGTGTCTAGACCCGGCTGGTCGGGTGGTGCTGTTAAATATCTAAAGGGAGAGGAAGCGGGAGTTTGAGGATGGGTTGTTTGAGGAGAAGAGGAAAAGTTGGGAGATGTATGTACAGGAGGAGCTACAAAGGGGACCTTGGGGGTACTGTTCAAGATAGTCTCCGGGAAACTACGCCCCCAGCCATGATAACCACGCTATCTAAGAATGATGGAAGTACCATAACCAGCTGGGAGGAATCTGCGGTTCTTCTAATGGAGATATTGTTGCCAGATGATGAGGTGACAGAATATACTGAAGAGCAACGAGGGTTGAGGGAGAGGATGGAGAATGATGAGTATGTAAACGAGAAAGAGCTGGAACCTGTTAGTCGGGAGGAGGTAATCAGGAACATTTCTCTAATGGGTAAGAAAAAGGCGCCTGGACCAGACGGAATAAAGGTGGAGGTGCTGGAGAAGACGGTTTACCTTATTGCTCCTTTACTTGCAGGGCTGCTAAACGAATGCCTCGCTCAAGGCAGAATCCCGAACATCTGGAAGCAGAGCGAGGTAATCGTGCTAAGTAAGGGGGAGAATAAAGACCCGCTGATTCCGAAGTCATACAGACCCATCTGCTTGTTGAATACAGCAGGGAAGTTGCAGGAGAAGATATTGTGTGAAAGATTACTGAGACACAAAACCATCATGGGCATGCATAAGCAGCAGTATGGCTTCCGAAGAGGCAGGTCGACAGAGGACGCAATCTGCAGAGCAATGGAACTGATTGACTCGGCAACCACTTGCAGGGCTGCTAAACGAATGCCTCGCTCAAGGCAGAATCCCGAACATCTGGAAGCAGAGCGAGGTAATCGTGCTAAGTAAGGGGGAGAATAAAGACCCGCTGATTCCGAAGTCATACAGACCCATCTGCTTGTTGAATACAGCAGGGAAGTTGCAGGAGAAGATATTGTGTGAAAGATTACTGAGACACAAAACCATCATGGGCATGCATAAGCAGCAGTATGGCTTCCGAAGAGGCAGGTCGACAGAGGACGCAATCTGCAGAGCAATGGAACTGATTGACTCGGCAACCGGTAAATATGTCGTAGAAATATTCGTGGACATCTCAGGCGCTTTTGACAACCTCTGGTTGCCGGCGATGTTTGACAGATTAATAGAGATTTGTGTCTGGGACAGCTGTATATGAGTCTTAAGGATTACTGTCGTAACAAATACTCCACCCTGATATTCCAGGAAATAGGGTTCATAAGCTACTGACGAAGGGATGTTCCCAAGGATCGGTATGTGGCCCGATCTTTTGGGATGTCAGCCTGGAACCAGTGTTGTATTTGTTGGAGGGGATGCCGGAGACTCGGGGTGTGGTCGCCTTCGCAGACGACCTTCTAATAGTAATAAAAGGGTACTTTAGAAGGAACTTAGAGGAAAAAGTAACCAGGTGCTTGAAGAACCTGACTCCTGGTGTAAAAGTGTCAAGTTTAAAATGGCACCGGCAAAGACGGCCTACATGCTGTTTAAGGGTAGACTGGCTAGGTATCCAACCATAAAGTTAGGTAGGAAATCTATAAGAAGAAGCTATACGGTCAGATACCTGGGAGTTACCCTAGATGAGAACAGAAACTTCACGGCGCACATGGAGGAAGTGATGAGGAAAACTCTGTCGGTGATGAATAAAATTATAAGCATGGGACAGAGGTAGTTTTATCTACCTATGCGGATAATAAGGACATACCATCAGACGATCCTTCTCTCCATTGCGAGCTATGGGTGCGTGCATCTGGGCTCACCAACTAACCAATGTCGTTCCGGCTAAGGTGATGCAAGGTCTACAAAGGAACATCTTACTGAGGCTGACGGGAGCCTACCGGACTGTAACAATGGATGCCCTGAGTGTGGCCCTAGGTGTATGGCCGTTGGACCTCCTTAAAAGGAAGAAAAGTGTGGCGTACTGGATTAAAAAGAGAAAAATGGAGAAGGTGAGACTCCTCACCACACCCGATGTGACAAAATCTGGCGAGGAAGAAATAGCCCCGTTGGAGGAGTGGCAGAGACGCTGGGAGAGAAGTGTGACAGGTAGGAGGACTTATCAATGGTTCCTTAATGTGGTTGAGAGACTAGAGAATAAACACCTCCAGCCATCTCGGGGACTTGTCCACTTCATCACGGGGAAGGGAACGTACCCAGCATCTCTAAGGAAGCTGGGACTAATAGAGTCGGGGAGTTGTGAATGTGGTGAGGAGGGAACCCCTGAACATGTGGTGCTCGAGTGTGTCCTTACACTAAAAGCAAGAAGAGCTACCAGAGAGAGATTCAGGGAAGATTAGTAGGCGAAGTATTGAGGGACCCAATCTATGGAAATTATTAGACCAGATTGCACTGGAAGCGTCAGAAAGAGCAAAGATTGCCTACATAGATAGACTCAAAGAAGCACAGGGACGAATAAGATGGGACGTTGACAATTAAAATCACAAAGAAAATGACAGCGACATGGAGAGCGGGACTGCCACGTACACTAGTGCGGTCTCAGCGGGGAGTGAGTAGAGAAAAAAGGATTGTTAAAGGGGGATAAGCTGTAACAATCCTTGCCAGGATAAAAAAAAAATGTAGGTGCCGGGAGGAGCAAGCACGAGCCCTGGGAACTGGATTACAGTAGGACTGAGTGTCTGGAGGAACACAGGGGATGACCTTGTGATCCTAAGGACAGTTTTCCAGTCGTATAAGCAAAAGTTAGTGGAGTAAGTATGAACTCTGAGGGGTTCCCTGCACCGTATGACCCACCACTTTGGAAACAAGAGAGGTGGATTGTGGTTGATGGGCCCTCAGAGTCAAGATGGAGAAAGGCGGCTGCCCTGCAGCCCTCTGGTTCCATCGGGGTGATGGAGTTACCCGGCAAAAATGGGAATAGAATAGTTGAGTTAGTTTAGTTTAGCTTAGTTTAGTAGTTAAAATAGTTAAATTAGGGACGGGGGAACTAGGTAGAGGTACATTTGGAAATTCAACTGCCAAGGGTGGAAGGAAGAGGGAAAACGGAAGTGTGGTGGCTAGAAATTAGGTGGAGCACCAACTCCGATAGGGCGCCTCCCAAGGTGGTGGATATGGTGATGCCTACCTCTGCTGGGCGCTTGGCAGACTCGGGAGTGAAATCCCGGGCACTGTGGAGGGCCCAGTGGGGGGAGGGTACTGGGGACGTAATATACCCGAGGCGGACTAAATGGAACTAGGGGTAGTTGAATTTCAATTAAATCAAGAGCCAAAATTTGTGCTGTAATGTTAAAAAGGAAATGCATATTGTAATTGTAAAAGTAAAGTCAAAGTTATGTGGAAAAACGGCCCGGATTTAAGTTTGCAAGATACCGGGCCTGTAAACACTGAATAAAAAATAAAATAAAAATCTACCATCTTGGATCTGGTCATTGATTGTAAGGCTAGCTAGACGCTCATTGTCTTTAAGATTTGCTAGACTCTCATTTGATGTAAGGTTTAGAAGAGCTGACAGAGATACACCATCTTGAATCTGATCATAGGCTTTTACGGCTTAGGAGGGGTTCCCCCATCGTGAATCCACCATCCTTTAGGAGGGTGCTAGTCAATTATTGGCTATAGGGCTTAGTGGGAAGGTGGAGCTTGACATTCATTGTGTGAAAGCCTTAGTGGGAAGGGAGAGAGTGGTAAGAGCTAGGCGTTCATTGGTTGCAGGATGAAGGGGGACAACTGGGCGGGGCGTAGACGTGACAACACCGCCCAACTAGACGAGGCTTAGATCTTGCAACGTTACCTCAAAATTGAGCCAGCTGCACCTTTTCTACCCTACTGATATGTTTGAAGTTGTATGACATTAACAAATACGTATAACTATTGTTTATTCCTGCGAGCAATATAACACATTTATAACAGTAGTTATGTCCTTGTTACAGCTATCTTCTAGCCCCTGTATAAAAGTTCTTATGAGTATATTGAATTGACTTACTCTAGCTAGAGCCAGAGATTCTAACTCCATAACTCTCCCGAACAAAATTAAGCGGGTAGTTCCTTATTTGTTGGTAACTATAGCAAATTGGGGGGAGGCAATCAAATAACTTTGGCTCAACTTATAAACATTAATTATTATTACTATTATTTTCATCATTACATTGGAGGGTGTGCCTTAATTATTTATAAAGCTGATGGATTTTTAAATATTGCTGATTATAACTTACTTAACATTTTACTATTTTGTCCACGTTATAATTGTAAGAAACCATTTACTATTTATTTAATTTTACATTTTATAAACAATACTGGCTAACGGTAGGTTAAAATAACAAAAGGAAGATGTTGGATTTTAAGAGACTTGACCTAGAAAGGGATTGTATTCGAACTTGCATCTCACAAGCGTTTAATCTGTGAGATGATCAGCCTAGCAATGAATATTCTCACGTTAGTATCAAAAGTGTTTAATCTGTGATATGATCAGCCTAGCAATAAATAATCTCAGGTTAGTCTCACAAGTGTTTAATCTGTGAGATGATCAGCCTAGCAATGAATATTCTCACGTTAGTCTCACAAGTGTTTAATCTATGAGATGATCAGCCTAGCAATGAATATTCTCACGTTAGTCTCACAAGTGTTTAATCTGTGAGATGATCAGCCTAGCAATGAATATTCTCACGTTAGTCTCACAAGTGTTTAATCTGTGAGGTGATCAGCCTAGCAATGAATATTCTCACGTTAGTTTCACAAGTGTTTAATCTGTGAGGTGATCAGCCTAGCAATGAATATTCTCACCCATAGATGACCTATGTTTGCGAGTCCCCCTCCTGCCAAGTAGTTTGTGGAGGGGAGTGAGCACTTACCAGGGATTATTGCTACCACTTGTTACCCTGAGCTCACGACGATAATCACGGTTATTAAAACGCTCGCTGTGACTTTGTGTAATCGTTGGGAGCAAAGCTAATGGCTGCTAACTTTCAAAAGACTTCGTTAGTGCTCCAACCATCCTCCAGGATCGCTTAATACTTTTGCAAATTAAATGATTTATTTGGTTTGATGTTATAAGGAGTGATTCAAAGAATCTTACATTTTTAAAATATATAGTTTTATATTCATTTAAAATAAGTAAAAAATATTCTTTAGTATAATATAAATGTTGCTTGCTATATTTATTAACACACACATGTCCAATACTACCAGCTATATGCTAGGATGGTTGGCAAGTACGATAATTATAATGATGGGCTCTTTATTGGTTCGTGAGCCTTGTAGCAAATGTGGCCAAGTACAATAATTAGATTAATGAGCTCTTTATTGGTTCGTGAGCCTTGTAGCAAATGTGGCCAGGTACGATAATTAGATTAATGAGCTCTTTATTGGTTCGTGAGCCTTGTAGAAAATGTGACCAAGTACGATCATTAGATTAATGAGCTCTTTATTGGTTCGTGAGCCTTGTAGCAAATGTGACCAGGTACGATAATTAGATTAATGAGCTCTTTATTGGTTCGTGAGCCTTGTAGAAAATGTGACCAAGTACGATCATTAGATTAATGAGCTCTTTATTGGTTCGTGAGCCTTGTAGCAAATGTGGCCAAGTACGATAATTAGATTAATGAGCTCTTTATTGGTTCGTGAGCCTTGTAGCAAATGTGACCAAGTACGATAATTAGATTAATGAGCTCTTTATTGGTCCGTGAGCCTTGTAGCAAATGTGGCCAAGTACAAACATAAGATCTAACATAAGATGATAATATTTAATGTGCTATTGTTGATGCTTGATAAAATCTTACTACTATATTTTAATTATTTTTGAGTGGGTATGTGGGCAAAGCATCAATCTTGTCTCGTCTGGATTTCCAGGAGCGTGGGGCTCAAACCCTCTTGGTGTTTATTGGGTGATTTTCTCTCAATTGTTTGTAATTTTCTCCTTTTCCCCACAAAAATGCAGGTACACTTCCTTTAAATAAATCCACACTCTCTACCTCAGTAGTATGCAAACATCCTGGACAGGTGGTAAGCTAAGACACACCAATAATAAATAATATTTTTCGGACATAGTCCCTTTTACCAGTAATTTATCGTGCTTGAGAGTTAAATAATAAAATACAAGATCCAAGTAGTTTAACACTAAGCTATACTTTGGGACTTTTAACTTTTAGACTGTCATTAACTTAAAAACATAATTACACGTCAAACAAAATGTTTGACATAGTTAATATATTTAATTAGCTCAAAAAATCAACGTTAACTGTAGAAATAAGAGTTATTGGCTTCCTAAACACTGATAATATTAATTAAACCATTAAAAGAAACTCCTTTCACCACGACTTTCCATGTGTGGCGGTTTCTCGACTAATTGTTCTCAGCTTGTAAGACGTGAATTCACTGATGTTGAAGACATGTTGGTTTCCAACGTCAATTAAAGCAGTATTATTCTGTCAGTGCGCGAACCTCATTACAAGAGGCGGTCTATCTATTGATCCGTTTCTGTGGGCGGCGCGTGTTCTAAGGAAACCCGCCAAGTTGGTGACGATCACTCCCCCTGATATGTCTGCAACCGTGCAGTACTGCAGGCGCTTGGGACTGCTTGAGCATTGAGGCATGTCTAACAAATCCTAGAGATATTTATTTTGTATTTACAACAATAAACAAACTTATGTATCATAATATATGATACTTGTTTTGCTTCTACAATCCTAAAGTCTGAAATATAAATTATTGTTTTACTTACGTTATGAAACAATAATTAAATCCTGGCTTTAAAGCCTAGGATCAAACAAGAGAGTATATCCTTGGTAAATTATAACTATTGATAAATAATCTTGATTTAAATTGATTCATTATTTATTTATGTAGCCAATCACACAGCTTGCCTTAGAGCTAGTAATTCTTTCAAAGCGTCTTATTATACGTTCGGGCCACACGCATGTATAATATTACACCAGCTAGTTATGGATGATGGAGGAAGTGTAGCTTATCTGCATTGACATGGGAGGAACAACAATGTTGATAATAGTGACTGGACACTGTATAATATTGTGTGATACAATCATGGCCTTCTTTAGTTACAGGACAGAGTGATAAATGTGGCAACTACGCTTGTAGTGACGTCATGAGGTCTGTTGGTTCTTATTTAAAATTGTGTAAATATTTACAGTTTCCTTCATTTAAAAACGGATGAGTTACTTTGAACGATACTGACAATTTATTTAAACATATTTTACATATATCATTAAACAAAAATATTTCATAGATTGAAAAATACAACAAATAAACATGTTAATAATTAATAATAAATAAAGATTATATACTGTTCACAAAGGCGATTAGAATGTTATGATGTGAATTACAAAAGGGCGCTGGTAGAATACACTAATCCCAAAGGTCCTGGGTTCAATTATCATGTCCAGGTGTATATCTCTTTAGCAAATACTTTAATAAAGTTAACAGTTTTATTTATGTAATTTCTTTGGTCATTCGAAGCGACGTTTCCACTCATCAGAAGTGTCGTATCAAAGTTACAAAACAATAAAATAGGATAGGTCATAATGTGTCAGATATAAGAGAAGAATGCAAGTCAACATTAAGTTTATTAATGGCAAATCTTCATAACAAATACAAGTAAAAGTTTAGAGCAATCCCTGTTTCCATCTAATTCCTGACTATAGTAATAAGCAAGGATCAAATTAGCCAATTACAAAACAATCTGGTCAAAGAGCTACTGCAAATGAGACTCTGGCTATAAGAGCCAATTAACCGTTACATTAATAAGACCACCAACTTAGGTTGGAAGTATTAGAAAACACTCCTTTCCTAAACTAGGCTTAAATATTCTTTCTAAAACGAAAGAATAACAATCGACTAAACCTCATTCAGACGGACCTGAATACCTGACACAACATGGCAACAAGGGATGTTTGTTGCAACAAACTACAATAGTTGAGGCAAAGGAACCTACCACAGCACTTAGGAACTAAAACCAACTAGCTGAGCTACCACAACATCAATGAACAATCCTAATTTAAGAAGAGAGTGCCATTAGAGCTAGTATAGCTAGCTACTATGAGTAGCAACATTGTCACTGGTCTCAAATATCAGTAGCTAGGGAAAGCGGTCACTTTGGCTTCAAGGCCCTAACACTAAGCAACATGCTTGTTACAAATCAGAACAGCCAGAATTATAGAAACTACGCTAGTAAGTTGAATATAGAGCGCATTAAAACAGATGAGTAGAGCTCAGGAAAGCTCCACATCCATAAGTTGCACGCCGCAACTAGTGTACTAAGTAAATATTACTTGCAAATATACTATTACTAATTACCTAATTAGACTTAAACATCAGGCCCTACTCCACCAAACTTCAACTTTCTCGCCCGGCTGAGCTGTTGACCGAGACATTATCATACAGGCTTGGAAGTGAGATTCACTCAAGTGAAACTATAGGCCATATGGACCGTGTAGAGTAAATCATAAACATTAAACAACAATACCACATCTTATTGTTGACAAGACTTTGATTGGAATGGTTGATACATAGTTACAACTTCCAGACTTTGCGTCTCCCTGGCGAGTCCGACCGAACCATCCTGGCCAAGGTTGTCAGCGGCTGAGATATTCTTCTGAAAGTTGACCGAGGTCGTCTCTCGTAGACTCTCTAATATGTAGTTCAGCTATGGAGTTCAAATATGGAGTGAAGTATGGTTTGTGGGCTCGGTGTTATATATATGAGCTGAACCGATGAGCCAGGGGAGCAGGGAGGGGTAGACTTCCAGTATGTTTTCCAAAGGCCTCGATGGGAGTCGAACATACAGGAACGTTGTAGAGCCGAGTGACGTCAAATGCGCCCTAGCGGTCTAGGGGTAAGGTGTCAAACCTCTGCGCTATGGCTCTGGGTCCCAGTCTCTCAAGTTTGAGCCGTACAGTTTAACAAACATCAAACTTGACACATGTGGCATTGTCAGTCTCATACGAGTGGGTGTAATAATGAGGCTCATTAAACTGAATCTTCTTTCACAATCGGCTGAACTGCAGGGGATCAGTTTCGTGAAGTTAAACAAAGGTGTTAACCTTTTTTGGTATCCTTGTATGGTTTTCGACAAAATCCCTGTAGCTGTTTATGATTTTGATAATACTTAATTTAAACCTTCTGCACAACTTCTCAGTCTCCAGTTCACCAAAGCTTGCAGGTTTATCAATAGGCCACTGATCGGGTTCCAGCACTTTTAGTTCATTTAAAAGTGATTTGTAAGTTTCTTGATGTAATGGCACACTTGACCCACAGGGTTCATGGTTAGAAATTGTGGTAAACATTCTTCTTCTTAAGTTATTGATGACACTTGTTATTAACTGCTGATGATTGATGGTTGGAATTTTATGATTGTATATGAGTGGAACGCTGCTAAATGTTCCTTCTTTGATGGCAATTTTCGCTTCCAAAGAATTGGTACCGGGCTTTTCCTTCATAGCCTCAAAAAACCGGTTATTTCTCCTCATCAATTTGTCAGCATGGATTAATGTGGTTTCTTTATTTTGCAAGGATTCTGACAGCATCGACAACTCAGCTAAAATATCAGACATTATAGCCAAATCCAGCAAAAACTGAGGGGATGAACATCGTTTTGATAGTCCACGGTACACGGCTCGCTCTGTCGAATTTCTGCTCTTATCGACCTTGGCTAAGTAAAAGTGTCTGTTTAAGGCACCAAGTAGCTGACACGGCTCTAAACAAACTTGCAACCCAACGTGTCTCTAAAATTTTCCCGGTTTTATTTATTTCTTGATCTAGGTTACTAGCACATTCTGCCAACATTCTCTGATTTTTTGGTGATCTGCTATAAATGGAGTAAACTTTGGCCATAAAAATTTGAAAATGGCTTACAGCTCCCACTTCGTTAATTGCATCACTCAGAGCTAACTCCAATCTGTGGTTGATACAGTGCCAAATAATAAGGCTTGGATATTTTTCAAGCAATCTTTCTGCGACTCCTGATATTTTCACCAGCATAACACTTGCATCGTCACTTGCAAATGCAAAAAAAAAAATCTAGATAGTTATTGTCAAAACCGTGTTTCCTTAAACAATCCAGGAGATTTTCTGCTACGGTCTTAAATGTTTGGTTGGATAGTTCAAGGAGATCTAAGAATAAAAAAATGTGGAGGGTCCTCTTTGCTAGCATCACACTTCAAATAAGTTATCAAAGTAGATTTACTGCCAAGACTGTTCGATTCATCTATCAGTACTGATATTTTGCCCGATACTTCTAAAATTTGTTTTACGATTCTTTTCTTCATTTAATCATAAAAGTGAAAAATTATTTCCATTTTCATTTTTTTTAGAATGTAGCCCCACACCTATTTCCAAGACATTTAATTTTTGCATCTCCAAAAGATCAAAATGGTCGGTGCAAGGCCTATTGTTTTTTTTTTGCAACAAAGTAAGCCATTCTAAAGGTTGTCATTAATTAGGATGCATTTATTTCACCAAAAACCTTGTCTATTGACTCTTTTTTAGCCTTGGCAGCAATACTTTCAGCTGTTGTGTGACCAAAATAATTTTTATATTCTAAGATTTTTTTCCTCAAATATGTAGGTTGAGCGGTTTTATTTGATCCATTAAATGTAACTAAGTATGAACGCCATTCTTTCAATATGCACATGCGCTCTTTTTTAAATGCGCCAAGTTGAGCAACTTCTTTACAAACATTACAACTAAGTTTCCCGTTGCTACAATCGAGCCAAAGGAAAACTTTTTTTTTTACGTTCCCACATTTCTTCTGTCCAAATGGAAGGCCAGTGAGAAATAGTTGAGTCCTGAGTCGATGAGCTCGGTACAGGCTGACAATCATCAATAACACACATACCTTCGGCTTCTGTAGACTGCACATATGTGCTTTCACCAGATTTAAGGAGAGGATTCGCATCACGAGAAGCTGAGGTTCAAGATTCATACGAAGACTGCTTGTTTCCTCTACTGAAGAATAATGTGAGAGTTTTTTGTTTTTTATTAGCACTATTAGCAGGTTCCATGATAATTATATATCAATAACTTATTTTGTTCATGCACAGACACAAAGGATTTAACAATGGTACTGTATAAACACACATAACAATTAACAACAGACTAAATTACAGATAAACCAAGAGTCGCGACTGACATGCGAGACTCGGCAACCACTAATGACTCATCAGTATTGAGGGAGGAGGGAAGGGTATGTGCCAGGCAGGGAGGAGTTGTCTGCTAGCCCCCCCTGAGTACGGGATGGTTTAGAGGCAAGATAATCTCACGCTAAGACTAAGCTCTCAGGTTCGATTCCCATATCCTCGTGCCATTTAAAATATATTTAATTAATCTGAGAAATGTATCCAGTAACTGTTGTATTCGGTATTCGTACCAAGGATAATTCCTATCTTTGTAATATCTGAAGCCCTGTACAGCTAGATCTAGCTAGAGCCCGACTAGTCAATCTCTGTGTTTCAATGATAGGACAGGAGCCGATTAACCACACGTCCATCACAGACTCAGCCTTAACTTGTAGGCTGTCCCACACGCAGCACGGACACTTACCATCTCTTTCTAAACCATTGTAAGTGAAGATCTTTTTCTACCAAGAGGAGTTGCCATTTTGTAGCTTAAAAAGGAATATCGTTATTTATAAGGAAGAATCTTGCTATATGATACAACATTCACTGGTGCATCTAGTGAAAGCAATAAAAACTATCGAATACATTTTTAACAAAATATGAACGTTAACATCGTGACTCAGTTTCAAGTTTACAAATATATCACGTCATAAATATCTTACAATTTTATGAAAAACCCAATAATCTCATGGTGGATGCAATAATTGTCATGAACAAAGCCTTCCTAGTACTAAACGGATATCTTTTACACGAAGTTTAAATTAATATAAACATTGTATAGCTCTTGAAATATTTCAAGTAAAACATAAAAAAGTTGTCTTGTTGGAAACTTTTTTTTACTTTTTGATTTATAGTTTTTATAACATGTTATGTGAAAGAAACTATAAAAACAATATAAATATATTTGGAAGGAAATTAGGGTCCAACAACACCTCCCATTTATGTGTGGTGATGTTTTGAAGTTTGAGAGTGATAAACAAAATCCACCCTCTGCCCAGGCTTTACAAGCACTATTCGTCAGTTGTGGCGGTGAAAACTGAAGTTATGTAAGCTCAACCCATCCACATACAAATTGATAATACCGGCTATATGTACAGTACAAGGTTTAGTGTATTTATAATACTTGCTATATGTACAGTACAAATTGATAATACTGGCTATATGTACAGTACAAGCTTTAGTCAGTTTTACATTCAAATGGAAACCAATATCCTTCTTCGTTCGTAAAGTTATATAGGCTGAATAATGTTTCAACTTTTGAGACAGTGTTAAATATTTGAATATATTATATTTTTAATTGCAACAGCAACTTTATATACATTACCATAATATACCCACAACGGTGGCTACTCGGTCTAAGGCGTTATACTCTCATTGCATTTTGTCATCGTTAGTAATCAAGTCAGGGTTGCCATAGTCAGTAGCACGTGTGCCTACTGTGCTAAGGGCCTCAGGTTCTATTCCTGACAGGGTCGAAGAATCATTATTGGTAAATTGTCGTTTGGGGGATTGAATGTTGTGGTTTTTCTTAGTAACACAGTGTGTTAGTCGTGTGTTGATCTAATTAGTGTGTTCAATAAATGCATATAGAATATACTCATTGAAATAACAAGTCTCTAGGTTATGTAACCGTCTTCAGTTCAACATACAAGAATTCAAACCCAAAACTGTTCATAGCAGGTGATTTTGTGCAGTGTATATTTAAAGTGAGTTTAATATAATAATACACAGAATAATACACAACTATCGATATCGGTAAATTCCTAACCAAATTTCAATCGTAGCTTAATTAGTTTTGAATATAAACATTTTCGATCTCTTCTCTAGCTGGTAAGATCTGGCAACTGAGCACTCCATGAGACCTGCAATTAAATTTAAGAGTGGAATGGCCTGGAGTGAAGCCTATTCTCTGCAAGATCAGCGATAGCATCATTAAAGCAATGATCTAAAGACCTCGCGTTTGATTCCAACGTCGTTTTTCAACATTATTTAATTTAGTGAAAAAAATGTAGTTGTCAAAACCTAAATAAGAGAAGATAATGGCGTATTATAGCCTATTAGACAAAAATAAAGTTTTAGATTTACGAGTAACTTTCTCTCATCGTAAAAAGTTATTTTATATAGTCGAGTTGTGTAAAGAGACAAGTGGAAGAAAACGATCTTCTGAATTGTGGGTGAACTGTTGATTCAAGGAAAAAGATAAAGGTTTTTTTTTTACTAGAGTGGTAAAGAGAAGAGCACCTTCACACCCTCCACGATCTGAAGATGAATGAACGAGCACTACCAACACAACAGCTCTACATTTCTGAGATCACAAACAATAACCATTCTGGGATGGCGAGAACCCTCTTGCCTGCTTAGCAGTGAGTCCTCTCCAACTCGTGGTGTACAGAGGGAGAGGAGAATTCTCTCTTAACTTGAATAAATTGAAGTATTATTTTATCATCTCTACAAAAGATTTTAAATAGTAAAACATATTTTTTGGGGGAATCGATATGCTGCCTAATGTCATAGAAAATAGTTCCTTATATCATTTAAACTTAGAAGCCATATTGAATGATGGAGATAATGAGAAATTGATTAGTAGATTAGAAAGGGCAAAGCAAGACCCACAAGATTGGCGTCATCGAGAGATAACCTCACTTAGGGTGCGGTAGTAGGGAGAGCAATTATTTTTTACAGTTTTTTTTACAGAATTGAAATTTGCTGGCCAAAATAAATCAAATATTTCTCCATTAGCAACATAGAGTTAGGGTTTTCTGCACATGTTAATATCAGCAGATCTTGAATATCTTGTCCTTGTCCTGAAATTTTGTCAAAACTTTTTAAATAAAGAGAAATGTTTTGACAAAATTCTAGGACAACCTTGACAGATATTCAAGATCTGTTGATATTGGCATGTGCAGAACACTAAACTCTATGTTGCTAATGGATAAATATTTAATTTATTTTTGGCCAATAAAATGTAATGCTATAAAAACTGTAAAATTGCTCGCCCTCCCTTTTGCCGCACCTTAGTGGTATATTGATTTTTAGACAGTACACTTCAATAAGTTAATATATACAATCATTCTACGAACAGTGTCATAATTATCTGTGCTCACTTCAATTTGGCCAGAGTGAAGAAACCTTGCGTGGACAATTCTGAATAATGTGAAAAAAATCTCAATGATCACGAGATTGGTCGAATCTATAAACAGCCTAATAAAATTGGTTTTACATTCAAAACTTTTTTTCGATCTTGAGCGTGTCTATGTATAGTCATATAGTGGTATCTCTTTTCCGTGTGTGAGAGGTTGGCGCTGGCTTAAGAAATAACCTTTCTTTCCCTTTCCTTCTCCTGATATAGAACTGCCCCTATGCCTTGTCCACGCGCGTTGGTTAGAATGATAAGGGGGAGACCAGGATCGGGTTGGTGTGGAAGATGTATGTCTTGGAATGCCATTTTTGTTCTCTGGAAGGCCTCTTCTGCTGTACTTTCCCACTTCAACCGTTGCTTATTTCCCGTCCAGGAAGTCGATGGTCCGAGGATTTAGTCTAAATTTGGGATGAATTCTTTCAGCTAATTACAGTTTCCCAGAAACTGCTGTAATGTCCTTTTGTTATTCAGCCGGGGGAACGCTTAGATGGTTTGGATCTGTCCGGGGCAAGGTTGCTTTCCTTCTGAAGTGATGCTGTATCCAAGGTACTTCAAAGCGTTTCTCCCGAATTCACAATTTCCCAAGAAAGTAATTTGTTCGTAGATTTACAATCTCTCAAGGACACGGTTCAGGTGTTCTAGGTGCTCCTCGTAGTTGTTTGAAAAAATGATTATATCATATATGTATGCGAAGCACCCTTTTTCTTGGTAACCAGCAAGCGCGTGTTGGCTCAACATGTTCTGGAAGGTTCTGGGCGCACTATTGAGCCCAAAAGCCATTACTTGGGATTGGTAGGTCTGCCCCTCCAAGTTGTTGAAGGCGGTTAGGTGTTTGAAGGATGGGTTCATTGGGATCTGCCAATGTCCAGCTTTAAGGTCAAGAGTATTGAATATATTTGCGGTTCCTATTTCCTGTAGGATTTGGGGGCTGTATATCCGAGGATATTGTTCTTCTTCAGTGACCGCGTTTGGAAACCTGAAGTCTATGCAATATCTGGTATCTTACCTGGTTTTTTTACGATCAAGATTGGGCCTTGGTATTGGGAGGTGCTATAATCTAATACACCAATTTCAATCATCTCACTGACTTGTTGCTGGATGATTTGCCTTTTTTGCCTATTTATACTTTGGCCCTCTTATGGGGAGGGTTGAGTTCACCCTGATAGCGTGAGAGGTGCAGTTCGTCACGTTCCTTAGTTTGTGGGTGTCGAAGGCCTTGTTTTGTTTCTTGAGGAAGTACATGAGTCTTGGGTTTAATTCTGGCCCAAAGCCGTGCTTAAATTCGGCTGTGTTGAACTGGTGTTTGGGAGGGGATCCTTTTACACCCAGTAGGTTTGTTCTCTATGGTGCTTCCCAATTAGTAGGCATGATCTTTGATAATCCAAGAAGGCCCCATTTTACACTAGCCAGTCGTGGCCGAGGAGGAGGTCTTCCGAGAGATCTTTGGCTACCAGGATGTATGTTGCGTCGTTGAAACTCCCGATGTTGAAACTGATGCGGCAGCTCCCCTTGACGTAGAGTTCAGTGCCCATTTTTGCCAGTCGTATCTTGCTTGGACGAGGATGCACCTGATTCTTGGTTTGTGGGTCGAGAATGAAGGTTTTTATGAAACTGGTGGAGGCGCTGGAATCTAGGACTGCGATGAAGGATCCAAAGCGTGTCTCTATCTCGATCCGTGCCAATGCCGTCTGGGTTTGTATACAGTAGATGGCCGCTTTGCTTAGGAGTGAGCTCGGCCTTGATCTCATACCTTTTCCTCGTTTCCCTGGGAATTTGAGGGTGTTAGGAGTTCCCCAGTTTCTTATCCCTTTTCTTGGTGAGCACTGGGCAATCTTTATGGAAATGTCGTTCTGGACAGAAATGGCATTATGGAGCGGGGTGTATGTCCCTTTTTAGAAGGTACTGGTACAATATTCTCCATGGAAACACATTATTACTCCAATTAGATGTTCCGTTTGGAAGACCACCATCAATCAGTTTTGCGGTACACTCCACATACATTTTCTTACGTGTTTGAGGAAATTCAACACATCTCTCAAGTAGACCAAACATTTGCCAGTCACTGCGAACTGAGCTTTAAAACCCCGACAGAGCACTAAGTGACGTAATATTTAAACCTTTAAGGTGGAGTTGTAAGATAGCAAATTCCGGTTTTGCCTCAGCCTTTATTCTAGATATATGAGTCGAAGAGACATGACTCTACTAGGAAGGTGGGTAGCTCCAGCACCCCCAAATCGTATATCAGCAAACACGTAATGTGACTTTAACCAATGATTACCATTCCAAAACATATTGACATACAACCTATTAACTTCACAAATGAAATTTCGTTGGTGGTTGGAGTACTGTAAGCAAATGTGTCAACTTAAACCCAGAGAGTTGATTTATTAATAATCTTCTGTCTCTATACGAGGTCGTGAACAGCCAATAGGTCCACTTCATCAAACCACGACGAGCTTTACTTAACGCCTCTACCCAGTTTTGGTTAACACAATGTTCAGTGTTCAAAATATAAATACCAAGATATTTATGTCCCACCGGTATATGTTGGGTTAATCCATTTTATCTCTTCAATTTCCAGCCCAGAGAACTTTAGCCTTGCCCACATTTAATTCTGATCCATACTTACAGCTATTTCTCATAAATGTTGTAGGAAGTTCCTTGAACCCCTCATAATGAGTAACGAAAAGTGTCACATCATCTGCAGACGCAGAGACAACTAGCGCTTCACTAAAATATGGTAATCTAAAATCACATTTGACAAAGTCTGCCTGCACATAAGTAAGAAAGGTGAACAATGGGCCAGATAATAGGTCACCTTGCCGCACTCCACGTAACACTGGAATTTACACCGTTAATACGTCTCCAATTCGTAACAAACATTGTGACCTTATATTTAAGATACGAACATACGATATATACTGTTCCGAACCCAAATTTGGGCAGCGTAGAAAACATGTTCCATAGAGTCATAAGCACTTTTCTGATCCAGGAAAAGTACAGCAAGGGGGATATTTTTGGTATTGGCACTGTGAATAACATCTCATATAAGATGCAAATTTTCATATATGGACCTTTATGGAAGGCAAAACATCTGAGAATAATGAATCCCATCAGGGAGAACATCTTGCATCCTAGAAGCTATGGTACGAGGCAATATCTTATAGTCAACATTAAGTAAGGAAATGGGTCTCCGACTATGTATCAAAATTCTATCCCCATCCTTAGAAAGTAAAATAAGAACAGATTTATTTATTTACGATGATAAATTACCATATTCCAAAGCAACATGGACCATCTTTAAAAACATCGGCGCAATATCCTTCCAAAAGCATTGATAGAATTCACATGTTAGACCATCATGTCCTGGAGCTTTATTTTTAATGAGTGAACCAACTGCTTCCGTCAACTCCTCTAAAGAAATGTCAGAGTCACACACATCCTTTTGATCTTCACATAAGTATAGAAGACCATTATAAAGTTCTGGCACTTCAACACTCGTTACTAAGTGCGAAGAGAAATGTTTCTTAAAATATTCACAAATATCGTAACGAGTTTTATTTGGGTCAGACGTGATTTGTCCGTTTATATTCAGAGTTGCTAAAGAAAGGTGAGCAGGACGTTGTCCAAGCGGTGTAAGAAGCTCGCAGGCCTGTGTATTCATACATCGAGAACGCTCAACAGATTGAATGTAAATGGCCATACGACTGTACAGTTTTCTAATATCTGCTTCACAAACACGAATAAGAAAGTCATTTCCATCTGATTTCAAAATACCCTTAAATTGAATTTGTTGAGCCATAACATCCAATTCACTAATTTCAGAGTAAACAATTTTGAACTTGTTCACAGAGAATCACATAGAAACTTAACGTACTTCTGACTTAAACTAATACCACCACAACAATGGGTTTTTACTATGGTACATATATTCTGAATAAAAACTGGCAATATTACAGATAAATTATTTGTTATATTCATCCTCTAACAATTGTGTATTGAGCCTCCAGTATGACTGTCTACGCTTTTTTGCATCTACTCGAAGCAAACAAATACACCCAGAATGGTCAGAATAGGGTGGAACTATTTTTGGTTGTATGGAAAAATATTTCAAGCTAGGGTTTATATAAATGTGGTCTAACCGTGAGCGAGGCCCATTTTTATGAACACCCGTATATGTGAAACCTCTTTCATCAGGATGAGCGTTTTTCCATACATCAAACAATTTATTAAGGGAAACTTGGCGTTGAAGGGTCTGGCTAAGAGCTAGTCTGGTCTCGATACAATTAATCCTGTCATCTGGTAGAAGCGTAACGTTCCAATCACCGGCCAGAAACACATTCTCTAAGACTCCAAGACGCTGTAAGTATTAAGTGTAATGGGCCTTTGTTTCATTGTCATGCATATCTAATTGATAATATTTAGCGCCTAGTTCTTTTGTAGCGTTGCCATTGCATATCTAATAATTATTCGTTAGCGCTTAGCACTATTAAGTTTAAGGGGGCATTATACCCTTATTATGAATATCTAAGTGTTATTAACTAGCGCTTAACGCTTTTTCTGTTTAAGGGGGTATTGTGCCATTGCCATGCATATCTGATTGTTAGTAATAACTGTAGGGCTAGGCTTTTGATGACCTAAAAATTGCTCTAAAATGCCCTATTAAAAAGGCATTTATGACCCAATAAGTTTTAAAAATGCTCTTTAAAACTAAAAGAATGACCCAATAAAAATTCTCCTTGCTAAAACAATTTTTTCTTAGCGTGGAGAAGTCCGGCAAAGACTTCCCAGTGTGCTTTTCTAAAAAAAGCCGCGCAATTTTGGATTGTTAACTTTTCTCAAGGGAATATCAGCACAAATGAAAGCTTTGCACAATTTTTCGTAGAATGCAGACTGTTTTGAAGACTAGCTGGTTTGGCCAAGGAGAATTTGCTGTAGTTTTTTCTCATCCTGGAATCACTGAAGACCTCGTTTGTGTTTTTATCTCTTGACATGCTGCTGCACAGTAAATTTCTTTTCCATGGCAACTCTCACGTCACAGAGTTTGCAATATAGTATCTGTCCATCGGTAGAGAATACTTTTCACCATATTCAGAAACGAAAAGTTGTAATTTATGTGAGGCACTTTCTTTCACTTTAGGCATGTTGGATGTTGAAATTCACATGAACAACACGTGCAGCTTCCGAAAAATGTAGAGAGATAATGAGCCACCGTGATCTGCAAAACTTGCTCAGACTAGTTTAGACAAGTTCATTTACAGACTCAATGTGCTAGAGGGGAGGGGGAAGAAGGGCTATCAGGTTATCACCGGCTTGAAGGACGAAACAGGGGAGGGGGAAGAAGAGCTAGCAGGTTATCACTGGCTTGAAGGAGGAGACAGGGGAGGGGGAAGAAGAGCTAGCAGGCTATCACCGGCTTGAAGGACGAGACAGGGGAGGGGGAAGAAGGGCTAGCAGGTTATCACTGGCTTGAAGGAGGAGACAGGGGAGGGGGAAGAAGGGCTAGCAGGCTATCACCGGCTTGAAGGAGGAGACAGGGGAGGGGGAAGAAGGGCTAGCAGGCTATCACCGGCTTGAAGGAGGAGACAGGGGAGGGGGAAGAAGGGCTAGCAGGCTATCACCGACTTGAAGGAGGAGACAGGGGAGGGGGAAGAAGAGCTAGCAGGCTATCACCGACTTGAAGGAGGAGACAGGGGAGAAATAGAAGTAGTCTAACCACCGTTAGCACCACCGTTTGCTATGACGTGTGCAGAGATAGTCTAAACATGGGCACGTGACTCAAAAATAACAAAAAATGACTTAAAATGACCGAAAAACCTTTAAAAATGCCATATTCACGTAAAACACGGAAAAATGAAAAAAAAAAGCTTTAACAAAGGTACTTAAATCAGCGAAGTTTCTTAAGAAACACATTTGTATATATTTGAACAATGTTCCAGGTTTGCCAAAAACAATGCAAAATCATCAAAATCCTAGCCCTATTAATAAGCACTTATCGCTTTTCTATTTAAGGGGGCGCTGTACCATGTTTAATATTGAATGTTTTACAGATTTTAGCTCTTAACGCTGTACATTGGTTTGGAAGTATCATGCCATGGCTTTGCTCTAAGTACAGTATATTTTTGAGATTTGTGTTTAATGTTTGTTATCCCTTGCTCTAAGCGGCTATAAGTTTTTTCATTTGATCTTAATTTAAATTCCCAGTATGTTATGTATTTGTGTGAATAAAATTTGTTGTTACCTTTAAGATTGTCTTTTATTTTTTAGTACATTGTGAGGGTATGTGTATGCTAATATACTTTGTGTATTGTGAGAGTGAGTGTGCTAATATGCTCTGTGTATTGTGAGGGTATGTGTGTGCTAATATACTTTGTGTATTGTGAGAGTGTGTGTGCTAATATGCTCTGTGTATTGTGAGGGTATGTGTGCGCTAATATACTTTGTGTATTGTGAGGGTATGTGTATGCTAATATACTCTGTGTATTGTGAGGGTATGTGTGTGCTAATATGCTCTGTGTATTGTGAGGGTATGTGTGTGCTAATATACTTTGTGTATTGTGAGAGTGTGTGTGCTAATATGCTCTGTGTATTGTGAGAGTGTGTGTGCTAATATGCTCTGTGTATTGTGAGGGTATGTGTGTGCTAATATACTCTGTGTATTGTGAGAGTGTGTGTGCTAATATACTTTGTGTATTGTGAGGGTATGTGTATGCTAATATGCTATGTGTATTGTGAGGGTATGTGTGTGCTAATATACTTTGTGTATTGTGAGGGTATGTGTGTGATAATATACTCTGTGTATTGTGAGGGTATGTGTGTGCTAATATACTCTGGGTAATGTGAGGGTATGTGTGTGCTAATATACTCTGGGTATTGTGAGGGTATGTGTGTGCTAATATACTCTGGGTAATGTGAGTGTGTTACTATACTCTAGGTCTAGGGAGGCGGCCGCGGAACTTGTTGAGGCCTTCTAAAAACAAACTTCACTTTCTCCGGGAGTCAGTCAGACTCTTTGAACATCACAAGGGTCTTAATAGGTGTGTGTTTAGGTTTCCAGGTGTACTGTCACTTTCAGTTAAATGTATAGCTTGGGTTTTGTCATCCTGAGGTTTCAATTACCGTATACTCTAAGTAATTTCATAGTTCTTTTTTTTTGTTAGCTAAAATTTATTTTTAAATTATGTCCACCATTTTTATAAAATAATAATAACCCTTAAAATTACTCGAAGCAGTAGAATTTATAATAAATTTTATTGGTCTAATTTAGATTGCTTTCTATCATAGCCTACATATCTTTCTTTTTTCAAATATTTCATGCCTAATTTTATTTAATATATTTTAACATCCGCAATCAGTCTTAAACATAAACATAAATATAAAATGTAAACGAAATTTAAAAAATTAAATTTAAAGGTAAATTATTGAAATGGTGGAAAGCCAAATTTGTGTCCACACTTTACTCAGAGTATTTGTGTGTATTGAGTCCTACCACCCATACAATCTACCAGAGTATTTGTGTGTATTCAGTACTACCACCCATACAATCTACCAGAGTATTTGTGTGTATTTAGTACTACCACCCATACAATCTATCAGAGTATTTGTGTGTATTCAGTACTACCACCCATACAATCTACCAGAGTATTTGTGTGTATTCAGTACTACCACCCATACAATCTACCAGAGTATTTGTGTGTATTCAGTACTACCACCCATACAATCTACCAGAGTATTTGTGTGTATTCAGTACTACCACCCATACAATCTACCAGAGTATTTGTGTGTATTCAGTACTACCACCCATACAATCTACCAGAGCACTTTACCCTATCGGGTAGGAATGAGAAATTTGGATTCAAATTTATTGTTTTTGAACTTTAATTCAGGGAGAAGGAGCTCAATTAGTAAAATAAGCTTTAAGTAAGCCCAGCAGGTATTTGAACCCTGACCTCCCCATCAACAGCATTTATTATATATTGTGAGCGTGATGCCGTAGATTTTGCAACCACCGACAAAGGTATGTATAGTGTGGTCTTGTACCCATCTAAGACTTCAAATAACTTTTGAACAACGTTTCAATAGAAGAGGGATCCTGGCTATTATTTTACATTTGCAAGGAAAAAAATATTTACATAAAAACGTATAACTTACGTGCAATCTTTGTTGATTATCACAAGTTTTCTTCTTAAATACTTTTTAACTTATATAAATATATTCAGTTACACGCACTGTATTCTAGAGCATGTATTTCAAACTTGTATCACGTTACCCAACCCATCAATCTGTGAACCTTATGATGAACCAACGTGTATTGTACCAGACAGTCTGACGCACTTGTTCTGGATCCAAACCCAACCAATGTTGAGTTGTATTGAGACTGAGAGTGTACGACTGGTGGAAAGAATCGTGGCATGCAGTCTGTCGGTCCGTCTGACGCGTGGTAAAGGAGCCTCGGCTAATGTAAGGGTCCTTATTGTGTGTACAAACACTGAAGATGATAGGTGATACTCTACACCCTAAACTGTCTACCTCCTTGCTCTCTCGGTCGCCTGATAGCAATTACTGGACACTCCACTTCCATCCACATTCATTATTCTACAATAATACTGATACCTTATTCTTACTCTTCTTTTCACACTAAACCAATAATACCAGGCAATACACTTTACCCAGTAGTGACAACAATTATATATGATACGCTAACACATTTATTTTGTTTCTCTTCCAAAAGATAATTAAACGAGAAAAACATTGAGCATTGAGACACCTGTTTATTTAACAAAATAATCAGAGATAAATAAGTTGGTTTAGGATATATTTTATTTTTAAGCCAGTGTCCCACTATTTTGGAGTTTGCCTAAACTAAATGAAACCAAACTTTAGTTTCACCATCATAAAGCAATATAGCCTACGTTTCTTCCTTGTACAAAAAAAAAGAAGAGAGAAATTATCTGACCATTTAATATAAGTTAAACATTTTTACATATGTGTAGTATTAAAGTTAACTCTTCGAGATCAAAACGCTTGTCTCAAGGAGTAGAGTAGGGCTATCACAAAGTTAGAGATAGTCTACACACAAACCTATAAAGATAATCCAAACTTGGGGTGGTCGCTGCGCGTGTACACCCTAAGCTCTGTACACACTAACTTACCCCAGACACCATTACGAGAGAAGTAGTGTTTGTTTACGTTTTGTTTTTGTCTAAGACAGTCGAAGGAGCCACCGACTGTGATGTGTTATTTGTTTTTTGAATGCAAGAAATATGAAAGTAAGGGAAATTCCTTTGCGGATTAGTGAAGCTTACGATGAAAGTGGAATGAGGGACAGAATGAGGAGGACATGTGTTAGACGACTAAATGAAGGATGTGAAAACGTGCATGATGAGACGGGCGGCCATTTGTTATTAATGATGATTTGACAAAGAAAGTAAACAAAAAAAATTGTTAGAACCGACGGCTTACAATTTCATCACTTTATTGTAAATTTCCACAAAATTAATAACCTGTTATTTATAAAATTGTGTCAGATCTTTTAAAATATTTAAAGTTTTGCTCACGCTGGGAGCCAAAAATTCTCTCTGAGTTGCACAAAAACAAGCGACTTAGTAGTGCTTGGACTTTTCTCGCGCGATACAATGATGAAGGTGATGATTTTATAAACCACGTCGTCACTGGCGATGAGACCTTACGCCGGAATCAAAACCGCAGTTCGTGGAGTGGGTACACCACATATACGAAATATCAGAAATTCAAGCAAACAATTTCAACACAGAAGATCATGTGTACCGTTGTTTGGGACAGAAAGAGGGATTTTCTTGGTGATTTTATGCCACGGGACACAACAATAAATGATGCATGCTATTGTGGAACTTTGAAGAAATTGCGTCGGGCGATCCCAAAACCTAAGGCGAGGCATGCTCAGTCGTGGTGTGTTGCTTCACGATAATGCTCGGTCTCATGCTGTTGGTCAGGCTGGGAACAAATGAGTCATTCCTCCAGACTTAGCGCCAAGGGACTTTCACCCATTCTTGTATTTGAACCGGTTCCTATAGCAAAGATGACGACATGTGCAACATTGGCTTCGTTTTATGAAGAGAGTATTCAGAAATTGGTGCCACGCTACGACAAATGACTTAATATTGGTGGAAACTAAGTGGAAAAGTAGTTTAAATGTATGGCCTTTATTGAAACAATAAAAGTTTTGAAAATGAATTTTCTCTATTTTTAATAGCCTAACGGTACACATTTTCTGAGTCGTAATAAATAAAGAAGTTTCAGAGAGACTCACACATTACAAAAATTTAAAACCCCAATTTATTTAATAAAGATAATTATCTTAGAATATTAGGAGTTACGTTTTGCCAAGTTCATGTTGGATTCACGAGTTTCAACTCACGATTTTAACATTTATTTTCCTGGTGTTCTGAGTAATACAAATTATACTATGACATCGTTCTAATATAATGGTAATCTAATGATAGTTTGGAACCCATACCTCTGTGCAATCAGTTTTAACTCTTTTTCCAAACAACTGAATTTATTTTGTTTGAACGAGCCAAAATGATCAAAAACATGAATAATCAACACTAGAAGCGTCTCAGGAGATGGCGCGGTCACTTTCAGTAACTAAAGTAAAACAAGATAAGATCGTTTCACGTCGGAAAGAAAACTAGCGCTTCCGGTGAGAGGTAATTTGTTTGGCTCTACGAAGTGGGGCTTGCAAATATGACCGGAGAAGAAATAAGAAATGTCAGACCAATATTACAAGTTTTATATTTTCTATAACTCAGTTTTATTCTTTATCAGGCATATTTAATTCCATTACTATTTTTAATGATTTAGTTACAATATGTTTAGAGAACAGATAGTAGGGCCTACCTGAGGGTTTTAATTTATTCTAAAACAAAAACGATTTCAAATTGTTCTAAAAGAGCTGATTTTTGGAACATTTTCAAGTGGGACGAGGGCCTTTGTTTCGTTTGTCAAATACACGGTGGAAAATCAAACCTATAGCTTTGGCAATAAAATGTTAATTTTATGGTGAAAAGTGTTCTGAAGTGGAGTTACCAAATGTGGAAATAAGACCAGAGTCTGGTAGTGAACCAGAGATCAACAATATGAAGAAAACTGGAATGTTTCAAGTTTATTAAATATTAAAAAATTTCTTATATGCAACAAAATTTCAACAAGGAAATTTCAACATTGGTGAGACCAGCTCCAATTGTATCTTTTCTATTACAATTTATCATAACCATCAATTATTGAAAATTAACCATCCACTTTCTGAGAAGAGCATAGCTAAACTACAATTTATTCTATTAACACTTTCTGAAGAAAATCTTTAAATTCTATTATTTCCAAATATTAATATATATTATTATTAAGTGTTCTGTCTTAAGAGAGGTATTTTCCTAGTGTCAGTGAACTTAAACCACCAAAGCATCTTGTCCTCTGCCTCCTCCTTCATCTCCCAGAATTTTCTTATTCCCTTCAAGTCATCTAATATTTAAATCCTGCTTCTTCCTAAGGTCCTCTTTCCCTCGACCTTTCCTTCTATGACGTTGTGCATAAAACAGTTTCTCCAAGGATGTATCCGATCCAGTTTGCTTTGAGCCGAAGTATCACATCCCAAATGGATCTCTTCTCACCCACTCTTGTCTTAGGACTTCTTCATTTGTCACCCTGCCTGTCCACCTGATCTTCTCAAGTCTTCTCCAGCACCACATTTCAAAGCCTTCCAAGGGTTTCTTTTCCAACTTTATTCTTTGATGCGACCGCGTAAGCCTTTATAACAGTCAGGCATAGATTTTCCACCACCCGTACAAACACCACAGCAATTGGCTCAATAAATTTCTTTTTCACAGAAATAGCCGTGAGTGGTGATGGTTAGGGAAATAGCTATTGAAATAATGAGTAGAACCAAGATGGATAGATTAATGGAAGGACAAAAAATGAGGGACTGGTAAACAAATCTTCTCGACTCCGGCTCGATCGGGTCATTGACTACGCTGGAGGGAAGAGCAGGATAAAAAGGTTACAGGATTGTAATATTTTTAGGTAGATGTGTTAATGAGTCTACAAGAATTTGGTTGGATTGTTGTAATTGTTCATTAATGATTGATTTATTTTGGAATAAATCTGCTTGTATGAAAAAAATTTCGGCAATGTTTAGTTTTGTGCCTTTGTGAGAAATGTGAAAGGGTACCATGCATTGGTCTATTGGTTTGGGTTGATGGTTGGAATTTTTTAGATGATTTACAAACTTTGATTAGGTCCTATTGTGTATGAAATCTGAAATATGTTCTTTATAACGGACTGTAAGGTTTCTGCCAGTCTAGCTATTTTAGATACTATTACATTCACACTTAAGTTTGTAAATCCCATTTTTGTTATATTTATCATTTTTGTTTAAATTGCTATTGCTGAGATTTTTATTTATTGTATTTTTGGTGGAAAAATCAATGTTGGGATTGTACTTTTTAATAACGTTTGTGATGCAATGGGTTTCGGGACCGGTGTAAGTGAATTTGACCCATTTATCCTTTTTCCTAGAACAGTTATGGTTATCATTAGTAAGGATGGTTGAGAAGTTATGCGATCTTTTTTTTTTATGATTTTGTAGATGAGGGAGTGAGATTACCCATTGTTAGTGGCTATAAATTTAATAGTGTTGAGCTCAGTTCTATAGTTGGATTTACTGAGTGGGATATTTAATAAACGGTGAACTAAACTATTGAAGGCGGCGAGTTTGTGAGAGATGGGATGATTAGAATCTTTAGGGATGATATCATTGGTGTGGGTAGGTTTCCTGTATATTTTGTAAACTAATTGGTTATTCATATTTTAAGATATATTGAGGTCGAGATAATTCATGTTGCCATTGTTTTCATTCTCGATAGTGAAAGAGAAATTCGGATGAATGTTATTCACTAATGTGGAAATATCAGAGAGATTAGGGTTGTTGTCGTATAAAATTAAGATATCGTCCACATATCTACAATAAAATTTAATGTTTAATAAATTGTTTAAGTTATAAGATGATGGTATCATATTTTTGTAATAATATTTCTGACATAATACATGAAATAGGGAAGGGAACCCATTGCAAGTCTTTCGGTTTGAGAATAAAATTTATCATTGAATCGGAAATAGTTTTGATCTGTAACTATTTGAACTAGATTGGAGAGTTGATCGTTGTACTCTTTAGTGAAATCCAAACAAGTTAAAGAATCTTTGATGATGTTAATGGTTTCAAAAACTGGAACGTTGGTGTTAGGGCCAGTTTCATAGTCAGATATGCGAAACTGGCCCATTCCATTCAATTTCAGGTAGGTGACGTCTTGTATTCAGTATAGCGCCGCACTTGAGGCGTACTAAATCTGACTATGAAACTGGCCCTTAAGGTTGGAAATATAAAGTGACATAAATTTAGTGTTTTTATTGATGGAAATAGAATTGAGTTTTTTAGTTAAGTGAATTGAGCTTTCAATATTGAATTTGTTAGGGAGTTTGAGGTTATCAGATAATACTTTTACTACCTTCTTGGCAAGTTTGTCTGCTGGCACATTTTGGTAGCTAACCAGAGGTCGGATTGGAATGTTAGGTGTGATAATCTTCGGTAATGAAGTAAAGGAGGGAGCTTCGGGGCTCATATTGAGAAATCTGAAGGCGTCTTTTTTTTGCATTATTAAAGGGGTTTGTCTCATTGTATTTTTAAGGTTATTTTGGTATTTGATGGTTGGGTCAGTTTTTAGTTCTATTCTGTTGTTTTTCTGAATAATTTCTAAGGTTTTGGAAATATAATAATTTTTATCCATGAGGACAATGGACCTTTGTCAGCTTTGACATTTATTACGTTATTGGAGTTCAATTTATGTTTGAGAATAGAGATTTTTTGGAATGGTTAGGAAATCTGTTTTGTTTGGTGTGGTTGGAAATAATTTTATTTATTTAGTTAGTGACCATGTTTCTAAGTAGATTTTTCTCATAATACGGTATTTGATTAATGGCATCCTCACTATCAATTATTAGAGATTGAACCTTTTGTTTAATAGATTATTGTTTTAGATTATATTTGTAGCGATGTTGGAGGGTTTCTTTATCTTTACTGTTCAGTTTTAATTTTGATTGGTTGAGATAACTGGGATAAAATTTAACGCTAGAGTTGTGGACCTTGGGTTTGATTAACTGACTTTGAGATAAGGTATTGAGTTTTTTGTTTAGTAATAGATATTTGCTAGAAATATTATTGTCAACTTTGAAATTTATAATGTCTAAGGTTTCATTTAACAAAATAGGATGAAGTGATTTGGCAAGTTCTGGGTATGTTTGGTAAGATTGTTTATTTAAAGTTTGTACTTTCATGCGAAAAAAAAAATTCGCATTTGACTCTGTTGATCTGGATTTTTTTTTAAAGTTTAAACGTTCTTTGATAATTACTTTTGAAAAAAAATTAGGCATAATTTGAGGTTATATGGTTCTTAATACATTGATGATTGAACCACAAATTGGCAATAGTCTTCTTTAATTTCACTTTTAAGTTGAAAAGTTTGTAGGAGAGTTGTGTGCTTGGGGAGCATCGTAATCATTTTATAAAACATTCTAAACAATAATAAAGTAAGGAGCAGTAATGATTATGATTATTAGATAAAACTTAATAATCGCAATATAAAGTGAAAAGATATAGTACACTGATGAATTAATAAAATGTTAAATATTAATAAAAAGGTTGAAATTGATATACTTTAATGTTCAAAAAACCGGTTAAACTGTGCCTTCAACAAGCATAAATATGTCATAATAAGTTTAAAAAGCATCAATAACATCATCAACAACAATTATTAGATCATAAGTTGACGACAAGTCAAAAAGATAACATATACACCATATTAAAATATAATTAAAATAGCTAGAACAAAAATTGAGAATAACACATAGTTAACATTCCAACACTGATGTTGAATAGTTTAATACAATTAACATCGTAGGTATAGCGTCTTTCAAAGTGATACAAAAGAATGAAATTGTAAGGTCTTGTACTGCGATTAAAACTTTGGTAATTAATATAAGTTTAAGTATAAGTTTAGGTATAGAATCTAAGTTCTATTCTTGTTTAGTCCCATTACTCCTTTTAGCAGGTGATCGGTGTTTAAAAGAAAGCCGATTCAATTCATTTTACTGATCGGGCTAAAACTTGGACCACCACTGTCGGTAGTACGAACCACAAGTTAGACTACCACTGTCGGTAGTACGAGCCACATGTTAGACTACCACTGTCGGTAGTACGAGCCATCAGCTAGACTACCACTGCCAGTAGTACGAGCCACAAGTTAGACTACCACTGTTGGTAGTACGAGCCACAAGTTAGACTACCACTGTCGGTAGTACGAGCCACAAGTTAGACTACCAGTTCCGGTAGTACGAGCCAAAAGTTAGACTACCACTGTCGGTAGTACGAGCCACAAGTTAGCCCACCACTGTCGGTAGTACGAGCCACAAGTTAGACTACCACTGCCGGTAGTACGAGCCACAAGCTAGACTACCACTGTCGGTAGTACGAGCCACAAGTTATCCCACCACTGTCGGTAGTACGAGCCACAAGTTAGACTACCACTGCCGGTAGTACGAGCCACAAGCTAGACTACCATTGTTGGTAGTACGAGCCACAAGCGAGACTACCACTGTGGGTAGTACGAGCCACAAGCGAGACTACCGCTGTGGGTAGTACGAGCCACAAGCTAGACTACCACTGTGGGTAGTACGAGCCACAAGTTAAACTACCATTGTGGATGGTACGAGCCACATGTTAGATTACCACTGTGGATAGTACGACCACATGTTAGACTACCACTGTCGGTAGTACGATCCACAAGTTAGACTACCACTGTGGGTAGTACGAGCCACAAGCTAGA
>CABFWB010006262.1:12483-35087 GCA_902151455.1 Timema bartmani
CCAGTGCACCCGACCGAGATTCGAACCTCGATCTCCCCGTCCTTGGTGGTCTGGCTCAACACGACTGGCGTGTTAGCCAACTACGCCACCGAGGCGGGTTTAAGTCTAACTGCTCCTGAGTCTTAACTGCTCCTGAGCAGAGGCGGCTCTACCATATGGCGAACTAGGCAACCGCCTACGGCCCTGTGCCATGATTGAGCGATTGGGTAGTGAAGTTTATGGTGCTCGATGAAAAAAATTATTTCCTATTAGATAACTGTTATGATTATTTGAAATAAAAACCTAGAAATAAAAACTAATTTTCTGTAACTCTAAAAAAAAATTTTTTTTAATTATTGTAAAAACCCTCAAATCTTATATTATTTTCCCCACATCACTTATTAATGTTATGTTGCTCTGAGGTTACATGGCTACATTATTATTTTCCTCATAGTTCTTATAACCATTTATATATTCCGAATTTAGATCAGTTAGTGCAATTAGGTTAGATTAGTGTATTGGGTTGGGGGGGTCACAAATGATCCCGCCTACAGCCTCGCATACCCTAGAGCCACCTCTGCTCATGAGCAGCACACTCATCTGAGATTAACACATAATCATAAGATATAACCAAAAAGTGATTCCATTGTAATCTTGTTATATCTAAAAGATTATAAATTTTTTACTTGTTTTGAGAGTGCTTGTAAAATAATGTCCATGTTTGTAGCCCAACTTCACATCCATTATCCAACACTGCAACTTGTGGCGGAACTTCGATGACATTCAAGACACGTGGGTTAGTGTCGAATCTATCATTGACTACTATGGAAACAACCAGGACACAATAGTCCCCAATGCTGGACCAGGACATTGGAATGATCCAGACATGGTGAGAAACAATCCCAGATGTTACGGCCTTGAAATATTAGTCACTTTTATGTTTTCATCCTGTTATCCTGATAATCCACATAGTTATTAGTACATGTTTTGTGTAAATAACTGCTGCCCTAGGTAAGTTATTTTCTAAAGCAGATGTAGATGCGCCATGTTCAAAAATTGTATATTGTCTACTAGTCACTGTTAGTGTTTATCACCTCATTTAGGAAGGCTTTATGACATAATGACCATCTGACCTAAACTGAAAATAGTTTTTTATATCATGTTTTATTATCACTTTTTTTAGCTAAATTATTGTGTAACAACCCTCCACATACTTAAACCCACTCTTCTCATTATTTGACCTACAATTTAATAATACTCTAAACCACTTTTATCCTACTTAAATTCACTCTTCTCATGCTTTGACTTATACTATGTTATCCCGGTGAGTTAGATTTGGTGGTTGTGGTTGTGTTGGCGTTTAGTATAATAGTTGAGTAGTGATGGCTGCTGGGGCATTTTCTCATAGGATAGAGGAAATCATCGAGTTTTTGGGCATGTTTTCTAATGGGGCATCTCTTGGGCGAACAAGCAAGGTTCCGGCAGGATGCAGTTTGAGCTGTCAAGGAGTATTATTAGGCGGTTGCTAGAGAGAAAGGCACACACTACCCAACAGAGCTAAGGTTCTTCTTAGGCAGCCAGCTGAGGAAGACTCTACCCAATCTGACTAAGGATTTTTATTGGGAGGTTTAAGTACTAACTTGTATCTGAAAGTTAAAATGGGTGTTGCCATAGTGATGCATTGTTTTTCATAAGGTTTCAACTATCATAATCTGTTTTTAGGTTAAAATCTTGGTTCGCGTGTTTAGTAGGCACAGGCCTAGGCTCTAACTTTATAATAAGTTAGAACATTTAATTCACACTTTTATAAACACTGACAAACTATTTGTAGGGTTACAGTTATATAAGAACAAATTATTTAAATGTGAGTACAATAAATGAAATGTTGTAAACGTTGTACAAAACTATTGACCACATTTTGGCAGACACCAAAATTAGTACTTGCAAGACAACTTAGCTTCTGCGCCCACGTGACTCCATGTTTCCTCGCACTTGTTTAGCCGCCATTATTTAAACAAATGTTGAGCATTGTCACCACTCACTAGGTTGTAGTGGTAGCAGCAGGTCTTATATGCATGTGCGCACTAGTAAAAACAGTACCAATCTTGCATTTTCTGCACAAAAATAAACTTATACTACAGATAGCTATCCGGAAAATAAATTCAATTCATAATATGTGTAAAATATTAAAGTGGCTGATAACCTTTATCTCACTAACTTTAACCTCCCGATAGCAATATTTATCCGGTAGTCATAAGACTGGCCCTTACTAAAATTGTACACCTGGAATTTCACAATACATGCCTGTTGGAACAATATAGAGCATCTTATTGGCTGGGGAGAATTCCTTAGAAAAATAAGTTGTGTTAAAACCTTCACGCTTGTATGTCTAAGCAACCATCAAAGAAAACTCTTCAATCACCTATGAATAGCCACTTTAAAATTACTCTTATAATAACAAGGATTGAAACATGTTATAATGTAAACTTAATTGCTAACAGTAATGGGACATTCTATTTATTTTATCGCCGCGTCTTGCTATCCGTTCATGTTATATGCATATGTAGTAATTATGCTAATGCGGTAGGGATGAAGAAGGTTGAATTTAGAGGAAGTGTACCCACATTTGTGTGGAGGGAAGTGGAAAACCATTTAATATAAACCTCCCTCAGTACACCTGACTGGAATTATAGCCTTGATATACCTGTCATCGGTAGTCCAGTTTATTTGACCATTTAACAATCCAAGTGAGTTTTAATTTATTAAAAGTATGCTGTATTTCACCATACTCTAATACAATGTGGTCCAACTGGCGGCCCACGTTCACTGAAAAAGTGGTCTATACATTATCCTGGATTTAAATTAAAGTGAGACCCTTAGTGGTAGATGTGAAATATTTAATGATTAAAATAAAGATATTTACTTAAAAAGGTTATGATTGCATATTATTATGCATTAATTTGATTAATTAATATATATCTATTATAATGCTAAGTTATTTTGGGAAAGTGTGTGTGGGTGTGTGTGTGTGCGTGCGTGTGTGCATGTGTGTTTCATAATACATGTTTGGGAAATTATTAAACAGTTTTTTTGGTAATAAAATTCTAAATATTCAGCTAACCAAAAATACAATATTATATTGAAAACAATTGCCTATTAATTGAAGTTTGTAGGCCTATATTAAGGTATGGGATTACTAATTATATCTTCGACCCACCATATCTTCTGTCTCCACCCATTTTATATTCGTATATTATTGCATTAATTTTTATTATGTCCTTTTTTCGCTCATCTATATTCAACCTGGCGGTGATTTGTCAATGGGTATTAAATAATATATACACATTTGTACACTTGAACAGGTGACATAATGAGTAACAAGGGATTTTATCAACGTTTTTTAAATATTATTTCATCTTATGTTAATTCAGTTCACATCTAAATAATATACTGACACTAAATATCCAATCCTATCAATCAATATGAAGTAAACTACTTTTAAGTTCTCAGTACATGGCTTCCACAGCCTAGTAGACAAATTTAACTGAATGCTATAGTAGCTCTACTTGTTCTAACAATAGATTATGTAACTATTGCAGTTAATCATCGGAAACTTTGGTCTGAGCTATGAGCAGAGTAAAACCCAGATGGCATTGTGGGCAATCCTTGCGGCCCCGTTGCTTATGTCTGTAGATCTTAGAACAATTAGACCAGAGTACAAAGCTATCCTGCAGAACAAGAAGATCATTGCAGTGGATCAAGATCCACTGGGCTACCAAGGACGAAGGATATACAAGGTAAAAACATTCATTCACACTTTTTACCTAACTACAGAACATCATCTAGAACGTACAGTATTTAATTGATGTTTTGATTTAGAAACATAAGCTTTTCTTAATTTGTTGGACTAGTAGAGATGTCAACCTAAACTGATTTTATGTAGTTTCAACAAATATTAAATATAAACTATGGATATATTATCCTTTTAGACACTTTTTAAAATCTCATATTTGATGTAAATTTAAAATATCTCAAATTATTTTTTGTTGGAGCTATATGATCATGCTCATGCCAAGTCATTAATATTGGCACATATTTCTCTTTGGGAGGTAAATCTCTTTTACATGTAGCTTGAATCACTATTGTCATTTCCTGCTGAGTGTACATACACTGACTTATGTGAATCTTTAAAAGGTTGTTTGGTTTTATATCTTCTTTCTAATATGGTGTGCCTATTTTTTAAACTCTTTCAAGTATTGTTGACATCTTAAAACAAAACTTATTAATTGAATTAATGTAAAAACCTCTATATAACATTTTATGTTAATTTAGTTCAACTTTTTTGTTTGTTCATACCAATATTTTCTAGAACACAAAATGTCTACCATGTAAAAAATGTAATGAAAGTGAACACTTAAAGATAAAAATATTTTAAAAGTATTACAGTACTAATATTTAGATATGGTCATTGCTTACTTTTAAAATTATTGATTGTTACTGAGAAAACTACTGCCGAGCTAATGAGCTTACTGATTAGACTGCTGACAAGCTAATTAGCTTACTGATGAGACTATTGATGAGCTGAATGATTAAACTATTGACAAGCTAAAGAGCTTATTAATGAACTTAAGGAATTTACTGTTAATATTGATAAGCCTAATGAGTTTTAGATATTACTATTTATTACAGGTGTGCCAAGTCCACTTTTTTGGTTTGAAGCGAAGTCGAGTCGAATATGGAAAATATTCTCGAAGCCGAATTGAAGTTTGAATATTTTCCTATTTAATTTCGAGTAAAAATATTATGTTGACTTTGAGTATATTTATCTAACATCAAACTAAATATTACATTTATTTTTTCTTAACACTAATATTTGTAGCTTATTGCCACCATATAAATTTTATATTCACTTTACCTTTGTATTAAAAACAATTTATGTGTACAACCTGAGTGAGTAGTTAAAAAAAACATGCATTTGCTTTAATAAGATTGGATTTTCCCTGCATGGTGTTTTACAAACCTTTCACACACAAAATATGAATTAACAAAACACAAGAGCTAATGGATGTTCAAGAACAAGAACAACATTATAAAAAATACTAATTTAAGTTAATTCTGCGGGTGCTTTTATAGGTTTGAGAATTTAGGTGTTACAAAATTTTAGTTTTTCTGTTTTACAAATCAACAAAGAAATTTTTTATTTTATAAATCCATTTAAATCTTGCCATATGAATTACTAAAAAAAAAATGGCTCTGATTTTGAAAGCGCCTCTAACCAATCTCGAAAATAATATGACCTTGATAATAGTAATTTTACTCATAAATTAATTCTTCATGTAATCTGTATAAAATAAGAAATTTGTTGTCGATTTTAGTTTTAATAAAATATCTAAGATTTTATCTAAATTAACAATTTTTGTTTATAAGTACTCAATATTTGCTTACGTTTTTTTTAAATAATTTAAGGAATGTCATGTTCCTCACACATGTGCTCAAGGATCTCTCAAGTCTGCCACTAGCCTGCACATTAACAGTAATTTGAATTGAATATACTGATTCATGTACTAAACAACTGAAATGGCCGCGTGTACAAATTTTAGAACATTAATTTCAATATTCAAGAAACACTTCGAAATTTTAACTTAACACACTGAAAAAAAAACTTTCATTATTTATATTAATCTACACTTTCAAGAGGAATAAATTCATCTTCAGTTGGTATCAATCAATGTTTGTAATCAAGGGGGTTGGAGGTTTAATGTTATGGGCATCTTGAAATTCAAAGTGATATGAAAATTTTCCAAGTTCCGCCAATAAAATAAAGCAAACTGGTTCTAAAATTTTCAAAATGATAAAAATATATTTTATTTCTGGAGGTAATTTCATTTCATTTTTATTTGATGTAAAATATAAGTGTAATATAATCACTAAACTTTGAATAATAGACGAAGCTTTGAATAGCTGCTGAAGCCAAATATGGGTTTGAATCGAATATGAAGTACACCAAGATTCATTTCGGCTTCGAATTTTTCAAATTTTCACACACCCTTACTATTTATGAGTTTAAGAAGCTTACTGATGAAACTACTGATGAGCCTAATAATGAGACCACTTACAAGTCTAATAATGAAACTAATGATTAGCATAGTTATGAGATTATTGATGAGCATAGTAATGAGACTACTGACATGCCTATTAATGAGACTAATTAATTATAAAACAACTGACAAGCCTAGTAATGAGTCTAATTATGAGATTACTGACAAGTCTAGTAACTATAGAATAGTGATGAGACTACTGACATTATTACCTAAGAGCATTCATATAATATGGGCGTCTTTGTACCAGCACAACATACAACCAATATATTTAAAAGTTTTGTTATATTTTAAGTGAAATTTTGCATTTATTTTGTTCTCATTGCATTGTTTGTTTCTGATTATCATTTTTGAAAAAACATAACCATCAAAGATAAGAAAATGTGTTTTTAAGGCATTTTTATAACTATAAATACTAGTTTAGATAACACACAAAGTAAAACATAATAACTTTTCAATTAAACTTGATAGCTAGGAAAGGTAAAAATTACTATTTTAAATATACAACCATATGAGTGTAGTGATAGAACAAATAAAACATAAATATGAAATGATTGTTCCAGCACAATGGTATAGAGATCTGGGCACGTCCCATCACTCCATTCTACCAGACCTACTTCTCATATGCTGTCCTATTCCTCAACAGGAGAACTGATGGCACGCCTTCGGATGTGGCTGTCACACTCCGGGAATTGGGACTTTCTTATCCTGGGGGATACAATGTGGAGGTTAGATGACACTGACAATATACCACGTTGGCTATTATATGAAACAAATATTAACCACATACAAATGATTTTAAACACTTTTACCAAAATTATGACATTTTAGTAGTTTAAAATACATACCTCCTCCAACTCTGACAAGACGTGTATTAATCACAACTTGTGAATGTGTGGAACGCCAGGCCTCCACCGTGGTTCGGATCTCAGGTTAAACTGTAGGCACTCCATTTCATCTCACAATCACCCTACCATTACACATTAGCATAAGTGCATATAACCCAAACGGGTAATAAGACACGATGCTAATAATAATAATAGTTATAAATACATACTATTTGGTGTGCTAAAGAGAAATAACCAAGTTTTATATCTTACCTATTTTTTTTTAATAAGCTTGGTGGTGACCCATCACTTATAGCTAATTATGCCACCACAAACCCATTTTGATAGATAGTTATGCAAAATAGATTTTTAAAATCAGTATTTCACAGCAGTTAGAGATAACAAAAAGTTTTGTCCTTGGTTCTTTCTGCTCTGCTAAAAGTCAAAGATACCAAAGACCCTGATGGTTGTCTGTATCTGCTCGGCTATAGTTATAAATATTTGTTATTTTCTTCTAATGTCCCAATAGGAATGTATTGTACCAATAATATTTGTCTTTACCTACATGTTAGGTCAGAGATATATTGGATCCATCTATTTCAGTAAAAATTCCCATTTGGAATGGGGTTTAAAATAGTCACGCAAAATCCCCTGCTTGTAAGAGGTGGCTGAAAGAGAACCCCTGAGGCTAAGGTGTATAAACGTGCCAAGGCCCTGCATGGCAAAGTAGTAATGTCACCAACACGCTTATAAAAGATGGATTCCATATACTTAAAACCTGATCTCGCAAAGGAAAAAATTAATTGGTTCTGAACTAATCCACCACACATTTCAAATAAATTTAAAATATTTACACAGTAAAATAAAAAGTAAATAAACTGCTATATAAAAATGTAATTTTTATTTCTAAAAGTAAATATTCAAAAAAGAATTCAGGTTATTTTATTACACACTTTACATGCTCACTTATAGCACGTTATTATGTTAAATGTAAAAATTCAAACCCTTTGAGTCAATAGTCTTAGAAACAACTATGAATCTAATTTTGTCAATTAAAACATATTCTAAGCAAATAAAAAAAATTAAAAGATTTTAAAAATACTAATTGTAACTGTCATGACTTATCTCCCTATCATACATTTAATAATCTTGCTAGATATATATATATATATGATTTTATAACTGACTAATTTAATTACAAGGAATGGTATGTACAATTAATTACAACAACTATCAAATGGGTCTCTATAAACTGTATTAAAGACTTTGGGTAAATTACCCTTGGTTATAGATATGCCTAAACCGTACAGAGGTACTGTTTTTAATTGTTTTAAGTTATGTTTCTTTGTTGAAATAGGACTTGTATGAAGATGTCAACTACGGTGTTCTTACACCACAAACCAAGATCAAAGTGAAAGTAAATCCATCGGGTAAGTTTGACCATTTATTTATAATATAATATTAGGTAGTGTACAATAAGAAGAATAGAAATGTAATAGGGTCACAAATCAATAATAATAATTGTACTTTGTATTTATGTGTAAATGCTGTAATTTCATTACCAAGAAACTTTGCAAGGATGCTTGAAGAAACATGAGGGTGTGCATCTCGAGCAAATTTTTTTTAGATTTATAATTCAAGCCTATATCTTAGGTCCCACTACCATCGATGCAGAAACTATAAAACCAATAAACTGAAAAGCTTCCAATTTTAGTAAACCTTGAGGTTTTTTTTCCACCATCTATACATCCACTGTGAACATGATGATATAGAGCCATTGTCAACAAATTCGAGTAACTCTCAAACCATGAAAGCTTGAAAACTTAATTTTGAATGAATAGATGATAGTTAAAACTTTGCATGAACTTTATACTTCTCTATATTATAGTGGTTAGTGATCAAGAGTTATTTGGTTATATATTATCTTATTTCTCTCTACCATGGTGGTTAATGATTAAAGTTATGTTATATATTATCTTCCTTCTCGTTATCATGGTGGTTAATGATTAAAGTTATGTTAATATATTATCTTCCTTCTCTTTACCATGGTAGTTAATAATCAAGAGTTCTGTTATATATTATCTTCCTTCTCTCTACATTGGTGGTTAGTAATCAAGAGTTCTGATATATATTATCTCACTTCTCTCTACATTGGTGGTTAATAATTAAGAGTTCTGTTATATATTATCTCACTTCTCTCTACATTGGTGGTTAATAATCAAAAGTTCTGTTATATATTATCTTCCTTCTCTCTATGATGGTGGTTAATAATCAAGAATTATGTTAAATATTATCGTCCTTTTATCATAGTGGTTAGTAATCAAGAGTTATGTTAAATATTAGCTTCCTTCTGTATACCATAGTGATTGATATACCAATAGTTGTGTAATATACTATACTGGCATTTAACCCTTTCTTCTCACAGATATGCTGCATTCAGACTATATCAAATTAGGTGGTTCAACATAAAGTTCCCAACTTTATTATAGCTCCTCCTTGTACAATATTGAGCTAACAATGGTAATAACAAATCCATTATGGCTATTCATTAATTAATATATATAAAATCTTTGAAACAATATTACCTAGTCCACAAACTGAGTGCACCAACAAATGTAATCCATCAGCAATGCAATTTTTATCCAAGCACACTCATTAGCTAAGTGAAACAAACTAATATATATTGTTACAAAAACATGTTGGATAAAAGAGCATCACGGTTAACCAAAGGGGTTAAAGGAAATAATATAATGTGTTACAGAAACATATTGAATGGACTTCATGGCATCCCAAAGAACATCACAGTTTTAATAACCATGTTGCCAGAATCAATTTATCGATTTTTAGATGTGTAATTGCAATGCTTATGGATTCCCTTTAAAACAAATTTAAGTTTTTATTTATTTTTGTATATTTTTTCATCTACCTATACAAAAATTAAATTTTCTATCCTATTAAGAAAGGTTTTTTTTTTCTATCAGCTTAAGACATTTGAAAGTTCCACCCCAAACCCCCCCATTTCCAGGATCGCTATATTTAAATTCCATACTTTACAACTACAATTTTTATTGTAATGTGGGGTCCTTTTACCAACTTGGTAATTTTAAATTTTCTTCCATACTTAAAAACTTATTTTCTAATTGTTTTGGAAAGATTTCAAGCTACATAGTTTATATTTATGAAAAAAGTGCATTGAACAAAAACATTTAGGAATAAATGAAATGATAGAATATTAGGAAAATGGTAGAGCACAAATAAAAGTAAAAGTAAAACACTAACACATATTGACACACTCTTCAATATTTCGATGCTATAATACCTACTTCCTGTTTCAATTCTATTATAGCATCGAAATATTGAAGTGTGTGTTAGTGTTTTTACTTTGACTTTTATTTGTGCTCTACCATTTTCCTAATATTCTATCATTTTATTTATTACTAAACGCTACATAGTCTTTAAGTTTTCACGTCGTTATTTGGAAATTTCAAGAGAGATTTTTTTTAATGATTTTCTTATGTGCCTGTTATGACCGGTTGCCAGTTCATAGAGGATGGGAGCACACACACACACATTTAAATAATACAAGACATGTGTTTCTAATCTATGACTAATTAGTTTAATAAAATGGAATATAAAATATATAATTATTTACAAAAGATGCTTGATACATGGTATCTGTCCTTGGGTAAACTACCCTAACTATAATATATTCTTAGACCATGCAGAGGTCTTAAGTTTGACAACATCCTCTGATGAAGTACAAATGGCTTGGTTATTGTTTGTGGGTTATTCTGATTTGGTTGGTAACTGTTCAGGGTGTGGGTGTTTTGTAGTTTAATATATTTTGGCTTGTTATGATGGAGAGCCATGAAAGCCCACCACTGTCTTGTGCTGCGCTGTCATTGTTAGATGATCTTGAAGCTTTATGGATTATTTTTCAAAGTGAGTTGGAAATAGTGTATGAACAGATGAAGAAGACAAAGGCATACTGAATACAGTAGTGCTGTCATGTCAATTAAGGTGACTGGAGGGAATTGAGTGTCTGAGGGTGAGGTGTGTGGAACTATTGTTGGAGGAGAGAAGACATTGATGAGAGGTAAAGGAGGGAAACTGAGTGTCTGAGGGTGAGGTGTGTGGAACTAGAGTTGAGAGGAGAGAAGACATTGATGAGAGGTAAAGGAGGGAAACTGAGTGTCTGAGAGTGAGGTGTGTGGAACTATAGTTGGAGGAGAGAAGACATTGATGAGAGGTAAAGGAGGGAAACTGATTGTCTGAGGGTGAGGTGTGTGGAACTAGAGTTGGAGGAGGGAAGACATTGATGAGAGGTAAAGGAGGGAAACTGAGTGTCTGAGGGTGAGGTGTGTGGAACTAAAGTTGGAGGATGGCACACATCATATGTTTAGAAAATCAAATTAAAACTACTTATATGGGAGTTATAATATTCATTTATAAAACAATCCTTAGTTATCTTCCTAATAATTTAAGGTTGATAAAAAAGGTGGTTACTGTCACATAATTGAATAATACTTATATTAAAAAAGTAAAAATAAGCTTTTCTAACACACTTTAATGTGAATTATGTTGTTTTTTGTACTCTTTGAGGTTCAATATAAATTTCCATGGTAAAAAACTATTGGTGCACACTTTCTTCTGATGTATTGAATGTGCCTCTGTTCAAATAATATTTGGGCCCCCTTATCTAGACTTTATACCCCCTTAAGTTAAATAGCTTACTATTGTGATGTACAGTTATCATACTTACAAATAATATGACATAGTTTATAAAATAAGATCATGTCTTATTAATTTGATTTTGTCTAGTTTTTTTCCTTACACGATCTTCTCCCCTTTAAATTAAAGTACAGCCTGTATTTCACTACCTCAATGTAATAACTGGCAATGGTTTTAATTAAAGGTGTTGTTCTCCTGCGAGCAGACATTCAACCACAGTTTGAGGCATCGCGCCAGCTTCAAACACCTTACGACCCTTACAATCAAATATTCCAAGTACAACAAAACTACTTCTAGGATACTACTATAAAGAAGTGAAACTTAGTTTGCTTTGAACTTGCAAGAATATAAGAAAGCAATTTATTCTCAGGCGTTGTTCCATGCTCACGTCGGTGCTCGACCTGGTTGGTATATACAAGACAATCAAGTCTTATCTCTGCAAGAAAAATTACAAAATTCCCACTTGAACTGTATGAACATTTTGAACATTGACTGTGATAACTCAAATTTTCCTTTGTTGAAATAACCTTTTGTGGAAAATATTCAACGTAAGGTATAGTGCAATAAAGAAATAAAAGTCTAACCTACTTTTAATCAAATCTCTGAGTACTAAAGGGGCTCAATAAAAATAAAATTAATAAAATAAAAATATGAAACCACTAAGCCTACAAATATATTTTTTTTTAAATAAGACTTAACTAAGCAAGAACAATTTCTCATTGGTAAGTAGACCTAGCATCTACTATCCATCCTGTGTGCACTTCAACAGCCACATGCTCTAAGGTGCTCCTCTCGCAGTAGACTAGACTGCTGATGACAGGGAGATCGAGGTTCAAACTCGCCCAGGTGTAACAAGGGTGGTTTTTTCCAAAATGGTGTTCCACTCTCCCTCCACATAAATGCAGGTACACTTTTTATAAATATAACCTTCCTCACCCCTAAAACCAATGGCGTAATTAGTACATAAGTATGTAACCCGAATGAGTAGTAAGAGGTGGTGCTAAAAACAAACAGTGGTCTAAGAAATATGAAACTTTTTAAAGGTTATATTGTTAAATTATATGCCATAATGCTTCCTACACATGCAAAAATTTTTTTCTGAATCACAAAAAAGAATGTTCATCTATGAACAATATTATATTTTAAAATGACTTTTTTTTTTGTATTATTATTATCTAAGTTTTTACTCAAAACCTAGCTATGTTAATTTTAATGATTAAATAAACATTAAAACTTTTTCATTAATCTATCCTTGCTATCGATTTATTTACTGTAGTAGAATTCTTTTAGAAAGAAAAGTTTTTTAAATACAAACATATTATTTGAGGCTAACTTTAATGGCATCTTACTATATTTATATTATTAGTACTGTTGGTCGCCTATTCATCAAGGAGAGAACACACAACCATTTAGTTAATATGCAAAAGATGTGCTATTCTCTAACTAACTACTTATAACATACAATTATTCACAAAACTATCATTTGCACATAAAAACCTGTTAGTTTGTCCCCAGATAAGCTCAAGAGTCACGCACCAGTTGTTCATCTCTATCTGGAATTCGTATGTTCATAGAACAGAAGGCATTGTTTCAAGTCTTCGGTGTTAGGCAGACATCCTATGACTTACAATAACTATCCCAAGGAGTGCATGAGCTTTTGTTTAGTGAATTTAATATAGCATAGAATAAATTTACTCTCTTTATAAATAACAACTAATCTAATCACTATTTGTATATTTAATTAAATATTTGAATGTGACTTAAGAATTAATACCATTATTAAAAATAATTGTTTATTAACTTTTTATAGTTTCTAACCTTGAGCATACACATTTAACCTCCATAAAGATATAAGTGAATTTATTTCAAAGGTGTTATATTTTACTAATATGTTGATTAAAATAGCTATTGACAAAAAACACTAAAACTAAGAAAGGAGATAGGGGTTAAAAACACTATCATGATAACTCTACTAGTTTTACAAAAACAAACATTATAGATCCTAACAAACAACCTTTCATATCCTAACAAGTTTACAGAAAAATGTAATCATTTACAAAGTAATGATGTTATATTTGGAAGAAAGTAGAGTAAAGAGGAATAGAAGCAGTCATATAAAAGGGAACTAACACTAAATGGCTTTTACAATGAAAAGAAGAACGTAGTTCACACATTTTATTGCTGACATTGACAAAGAAATAATGGCTGCCTCTTAAAGAAAATCAATTGTTTCCACCCAATCCCCCAACCTAGGTTTCATACTATTTAAAATTATCAGGAGTGAGTGTGAAATGCGCAACACAAATTCCTAACAAAAGAAATAAGAAAAAAACACAAAAGGGAGAAAAAGGAAATTGCTAAAGAATGATAGGACACTAAGATAAGAATTTGTAAAAGGAAAAAATAACAAAGGACAAACATAGCAAATGGACATTGGATGTGAACATATAATACATCTCCTTATGGAAAAACCTCTTCACTTTTTGAGGTACATTTTTTTATATTTTAAAGATATAAAAAACACCTCAAAAAAAGAAAGAGGTTTTGCTTATAGAGGTATATTATAAGTAATTACACAACTTTATACTAGCAATTTAGCCGAGTGATAACACTTCTCATTTTTCTCTAAGAGCTAGTTCTTGCCATGGTTTCTTAAAGCCATTATGATGCTTACTACACTGAATATCATCTCTTAGGGAACAACAGGCTTACTATTGGGAAACAGTGTTGAAATTTCCTTTTTTTCATGTCTATCTGCCCTTAAATGCCAGACAAATTTTGTAACACTAGATTGTCAATGTTGTAATCCATGTTTAACTGAAAAATATTTCTTAATGATAAAGTTAATATTTTGTAGTTTATATTTTAATTTGTGTTGCTAAAAGCCAACATTTAGTATTAGTCCCAAATTTGTGTTGTATTATATTCTAAAGTGTATGTTTATTAATTATGAGTAAGGTTAAGTTTTGTACACATAAGCTTAAAATCATATGAAGTAAAGTTAATAAAACTTTCATCCCGACGGATCTGATGCGCATGGGCTCAAACCCAACCGGGGTCAATAGATTTTCCTTGAATGATTGAAATCTTTAGTACCTATAATTTGAAGGAAGTAAAGCCATTGGTCCCATGTCGATTGTTGCATGTAAAAGAACCCTGGAAGATTTGTGAAAACACCTTTCATGGAAAAATTGGTAGGCCCTTTAACTCTCACTCATATAAATTCTTGTGTGCTGATATAAGCATTCAGTTCAGAAAGTGCACGTTAAATACCTCAAATAAATAAATTTAATCCCAAAAAGAATTATTATTGTGGCAAAAGTCACTGTTACTAGAATAAGCTTTGCAAGAAATCTAATGGGTTTTTTTTCTGTCTGTTACTTATATGTCTCTATGCCACTAATGTGGGTAATCCCAAATAAACAATACCTTCTTCAAGCTAAGAACTGAAAGCTAGAAGATTTGGCACCAATTAATCGAGGACGGGTGAAGCCCCTAAGTTCACTCAAAAGGTGCTACTCCTAGTGGTTTATCCCAAATAATAATATGAAAAAACTAACAACCATTTACAAGACAGTTAATTTGTCACTTAACTTTTAGTAAATTCTTATTATAGTAAAAAATGAGAACTAAATCAAAATAGAATAAAAGCAAATACCACTGTGGAAATTTGAACTCATGTTTTCTCAGATTTGGAATGTGTATGTGAAATTATAATTCTACTCATCCCTATATTTGAAAGAAATATGTATTGTAAATATCAATTTTTAATTAAAAATTTAAAAATCAGTGAAAAATATTTATTATGAGATTAAAAAAGGTATTGTGTCTGATCTCATAAGGGTAATTGTCTATAGTATGTACATTTTGTTCACTCTGAAAGGTTATCTTGCCTGTGTTCACTATTGTGCAGCCTAAGTGACAGGGCTGTAGTGCAATCTTTCTAGTCAAATCTGTGTTTTCACTGTAAACCAAGTGTACATTTTTAAGCTACAATTCTCATTATCTTTGTTTTAAACTTCTTCCACTCAATTCTCAAAGATTTATACAAACCATGTTTATGTATCTATATTTAATTTGATAAACTGGTAAAAACAGAATTTTGACTCATTATTAATTATATACAGTAAAACCTCTGCCTTAAACGAAATTGCAAGGGTTCAGGATACTTTTCCGCTAAAGCCAAGTTTCTGTTTAGTAAATGTGTGTATACAAATTAAACCAGAGACATGAACATAATTGTGATAAAATAAAATACTATACTAATTTATTTATTCACGCTATAATTTGTCCTTATCGAGTAAAATGCCCAGAGGGGCAAACAATTGAATTTCAATACATGTAGTGCTTTACCGTTAAAAGCTGGATCCCAAAGGTAATTGAGGAGTCATTAGCGTGGAAACTGGGAATAACAGAGATAACTATCAAGAGGCAATTACAGTACGAAATTCTTCAAGCAAGATATCAAAAGAACTAAGAAGGAGAAAGAAAATATACCTGACTTTACATTTCAACTCCTCTTAAAATAACGAAAGAGAGAAAACAAAATTCTGTAGAATGTATAGGATGCATACAATTTAGCCCTAAAGTCACGGGACAAGAAAATAACTCCATTTAAGGCAGGTTTCACTGTAGTTATATTTCAAGTAGTTATCATTATTATTGATCTCCACTCTGAAATGTTGATAAATCATTAGTTTAACTTGTCCTTAAGATTTACTTATAATTCATAATTTTTATTTATTAGGTTACAATGCATTTAACATTAAAGATAATAATTTAAGATTATGCCAATAATGTTTGGTTTTATTAAAAATCAAAACTATTTTTTCTATACAACTGTAATTATTAATTAGTGGTATTGTACCTAAGCATGATTGTTGGTGATACAACAATGTTACTGCACCTAACTGCATTAATGGGGAGTAAAACTTTAATAAATACAATTACACACAATGGTGGCACTCTATTTATGTATTTATTCATGAACAAGAGGATTTTTCCTGACTTGTATCCACGATCTTAAGTGGAGTTACATAGTGTTAGTTCCTCCCTCTTTTATACAGAAGTCTGTTGTTCATTTGATTCATATTGATCTTAAATGTCCAAAGCTTGAATCAATTTAATATTAAAACTGAAGGTAAAGTTAAAATTAATTTACCATGACATAACATAGGTAACATGTTTTACTGGCTAGGAAAGTCTTTTCTTAATACATGAATATGTTTTGAGTAAAATTATACTTAGGGATATATTGAAGATTTATTTTGGTCACATGTCTAAAGTAATATAAACTTAACTTGTTTATGTAAAAAAAGACAATCCTCTTCATTCAACTGTTGTTGTAAAATGACTCCCGTGCATAGTAAGTGCTGATACCTTCACAATGAAACCTCTCTTGATGTTATTGCCACAAGTCATGTGTTAGGTTGTAACATTACACTTTACAAAATAGAATGGGTTATTCAAACCAGTACTTTTACACTTTAATTTTCACATATTCATGTTTTAAAATATACATTCTTGTAGATTGGAATTTCAGCTGCTACATTTAGAAATAAACGTGATCAATGTAATGAACAGAAAAATCGTCATTCAACAAGAGAATTAGGAAAAATTCTATCAAAAAAAAATTTGTAAACGCTGCAAAAGTAAGGAAATTTTATAATAGTCTCTTTGTAACCACCCTGTCAAAGGAATTAACACCAGATTGTGACAAAGCAACACTCAACATTCTTTCCATGTCATAGTGTGAAAATATCTATTTAAGGGTGTATAACCCAAAATTAATAATATAATGAATATATATATATATTAGTAGGCCTTCTTAAGCCAAACTTGGATCAGTATATTAAATATTAATAAAATATATATGTTAAACAGAGTGTTTTCTCAAAGTGTGAAATTTTGGCATCTAATGCAACAATTTTTAGAAAACCAAATAATGCAAAGATTTCATATTTGGAATGTTAGAAGTACTTGAGGAGGTTTATTAATTGAGATAAATATTATTTCAATGAACCTTCAATTAATTGTATAAACATTTGCTAAATAAATGCAATATTCAATTAATTATTTTTTATACTTAAACGTGTGTAATAAATCGGGGAAGCAACTCAATTAATGCCGACTTCTTTTAACTTTATAATGGTACTTCATTTACATTAATATTGAATCTGAAAACCAGGAAAACTAATACGAGCTGATGAGCTTCATATTTTGCCCCCGGATTTTGAAAATATATGAGATACAACCCCGCGATAGCAGAAACGGAACGGCCTGGTCAGAATAGAGCAGACAACTCATCCCTTCTCACTTCAAGTCACTAGCTGTTTTATCTTGAAACCATAAATCTTTCGCCAATGGTTTTGGAATGTTTATGAAGCTTATCGCCCTGACACATCACCATCTCTCTTTAGGGATTGTTACCTGGCTCTCCACCGTTTTCAACTTTCAAGTCAGTGTAGCAACTCTCAAGTGCGACAATTGATGAAAAGATTTTTTTCAGTGTGGCTGAGTGTAATTTCATTTAATATCTTTAGGGATGTGAGAAGTGTAATAATGGGGGAAAGAACTTTTTTTTCCATTATAAAAAAGGCCCAAAAAAAGCTTAAAGATGGCAGAAGATATGTAAAAGGCAAAAGGAATAAGCATCCCAAGACAATGAAATGCTTTTACAAAGAAATTCAGAAAGCCCAAACCACTAATAAGTTGGTGAAATTACTTCAAACCTATATTATGTTATTGAACTTAAATCATTAATTTTCTTTGAAAATTCCTTTGAGACATGGAACCAAATCTGGAACCTTCAACTTAGCATGTCAATATCTTACCACTGAGCTACCTTGGGCTAATCCTGTGTTAGGGTCATTTATCGCTCATATTTTAAGGGTTGGTCGGTAATAGATGTGTAAAATCGTCGGCCATTTAATAACAATCCGAAACACACTCCATCGTTGATCCAGGGTAGCTTTATGCTGCCGTTTGAACAATTTTTATTAATTTTAAATGGTTTCTTTAGATTAAATAATTATTGTCTATAGTATAATATTACAACTATTATCTGCCACACGTCTTTCACCAACTCTGCCTTAAAGTATGACTGATAAGTGATTCTTAGCATTGTACAAATACTGAGTAGCTAGCTCACTGGTGAAGCTTAGGTGCACCAAGCACAAGGGTCCAGGTTCGATTACCATGTACACTACCTTAATAATTTTTCAACTATATTGAAAACAAATGAAGTGCGCCCTTGTTAACGGATTTATCTGTTACAAAATATTAATCTCTTGAATTGCTATAAAATTATTATTTAGGCCTTTTATAGTTAAAACTCCATCATTGCATAATTATTTCATCTCTTTGTGGCTCTTTTCTCCATAGTATATTTTATGCCCCCAGATTTCAATTTTAAAGTTAAGATCATATTTAATTTAGAATTAACAAATTATATTTTAAATAAATTAATAGTCCAAGATGCTATAAACTACTTATTAACTACTTAGCAAAAAAATTTAGAAATTATTTTAAGAATGACGTTTAAAAAATAATACAGCGTGAGATGAGAAAGCTTGTATTTAAGTTACGTAAATATGTTTGTACAATTGTGTATATGTTAAATAAATAAATAAATATAGATTACTTTTAATCATATTGGCCATGAGATGAAATTTGTTGGTTAATATATTAATATATAATGTTACTCTTTACTTTCTCACACCTCTCTGGTTGAGAAAAAATAGTTAATTGTCAAAAAAAATTAAACTCAAGATTTTTATGGATGTCAACGTTTCATGACCCCCTGAATCTGAAAAAGTGTTTTTTTTAAAATAATGTCCGTCTGTATCTCTGAGTAGAGATGAAACTATTTTACCAATTGGGATAAAACTTGGGCAATAGGGTTTTCATAAGGTTTATCTGAGGTTTTTTTTTAAATAATTCATCCAACCCTAAAATTAATAGTAGTTATTTTTACTTAAGGGTGGAAAGAGAAAAAATAGATTATATCAAACTCAACTCGATAAAAATTCGTATATATGTATTGTTTAATATTAAAACAAAATGGAAGTTCTCATTTCCTCATGAAAATAACTGAGGGTAATTTACACTTAAGGAAACTTCCAATTTTTATCATATCTCCGCACCTCTTTGAGATACGAAATAACTTATCATTTATAAAAACGAAGGCATATTAAATGTGTGTGTGTTTGTGTGTGTCTATATATATATATATATATATATATAGACACACACAAACACACACACATTACGGTGGTCTTTGAATTTGTAATTTGCTGTAATGCTCTGTGGGTGTGATATTCCTCTTTTCTCTAAAAGTGTATATTATTTCGTTTATGCTCTTTGGTAGAATGTGCAACAATGTATATTATATCGTTTCAAATATCTAAATATCTTAATTGTTTTAAGTAAATATCTCTTTTTTATTTACAGTAGCGAGAAAGTCTATGCTGTGCACACTCCCCACCTTTTTAAAAAAACAAATTAGCCCTTTTGTACAAAAAATCTATAAATTTGATTGGGGATATAACTTAGAAAAAAAAATTATCATGCTAGAAAATTATGAAGCTTAGCTCCGTCGGTAGTGCGTCCACCTACGGAGCTAAGTGTCCCAGGCCTGATCCCTGGCATGGCCGAGAAATTTATCATTGTTGGAATGTGGATTTACCCTTTCACAGTGATGAATTGACGGCCGGGGGATGGATTTTGTGTCTGTCCCAGATTTAACCTACAATTGCACCACATAACATAATTTACGAGCCACTACTGTATTAGCTAGGTTCAGGTTACATGCGTGTCCAAATGGATACTATTATTATTTATTATTATTTAGCACCGCGTCTTACTACCCGTTCGGGTTATACGCTTAAGTACTAATTACGCTAATGGATTAGGAATTGGGAAGGTTGAATTTAAAGGAAGTGAACCCGCATTTGCGCGGAGGGAGAGTGGAAAACCATTTAGGTAAAACACCCCTCAGTTCACCCGACCGAGATTCGAACCTCGATCTCCCCATCCTCGGCAGTCGAGCTCAACACGACTAGCGCGTTAGCCAACTACGCCACCGAGGCGGGTCAGATGGATACTAACAATATGTGCATTTGTGCACAGAATGTCTACATAATTATTCCACCTCCACAATCATAACACACATACAGGCCTACATTTTCAATCACTCTTTTTTATGTCTTTTCTTGTCAAATTTTTTTCCACTGTATCTTCTCCCCTTTGATTAGACGTAACGAATAAGTTTTATAACAACCATCAAAACATAGTTTGTAGGTCCCAAGTTCAATTCCCGCGTCAAGATGTCATTTTTAATCAAAATAATATGTAGATGAGGCTATAACCGTAATTAAAAAATACTCATATTTGACATCATGTAGAGATAATGCTTTAAATACGTAACATTCACCCCCCACCCCCTTTTTCCTCCACTCTATTAGTTCGGCATTTCTATATATAGCACACAGTGTAATTAATATTAATATTTTTATTAATTACACTAGTGTGTTATTGATGAGCAATATCTAAAACAGAGGAAATGTACCCACATTTTTGTGTAGGGACAAAGGGAAACTACTTAGAAAGATGCACCCTTTGTTTACCCGCTCGGGATTTGAACCCTGACCACCATTCATCGTTAAAATAAACTAAATGAGCTTAGTGCTCAAATCAAGTTAAGGTTAACTTTAAAAATAAACAGACGGTTTGGTTCGGTCCCTGACATACAGTTTTCATTCATAATAACCAGAGAGGACTGTCTACCTGCTAACCCACCCTCCTTACCCACCCCCAAAACTTCATCCCAAGACTTTACAATCACTCCACCGCTGACGAAGATAGGTTTTTTTTTTGTTTTTAACTGAATAGAACGTTTGCATCCACTTTCACCTTATCATCAGCGACGCAAACACTATCTTACAAATTTTTCTCAACATTGGTTCTGTTAAAACAACGTTAATGGTTTAACTTTATCATGGGGCAAAAGTATTCTCTCATCTGGTTTGGGTTATAGGTGTAGAGGATATTGATGTTATAAAGTGTTTATTCTAGATTCTACCCCCAAACCCTATCCCATTACTTTAAAGATGTGTATAGCTGGAATTTACTTTACATCCATTACCGTTTCCAGCCTGTGGCCTGGGTCACTTTTTTATTCAAGCCATATATTTTCCACTACCGGCTTGCTAGGCCTGTCGTAGCTTCATATACCTTATAATATAACTTAGGACTAGGACAGACACAACATTCAGTCCCCAGCCATTAATTGATCACTGTGAAAGGGTAAAACCACATTTCACCAATGATAAATTTTTTCTGCCATGCCAGAAATCGAACCCGGGACTCTTAGCTCAGTAAACAGACACGCTATCGACTGAGCTAAGGTGTCAGATTGTACAGCTGGAATAAATAATAAATAAGACACAGAACAAGAAAAATAAGATATTTTATTTATTTGAGGTATTTAACATGCACTTTCTGAACCCAATGATTACATCAGGACACGAGAATTTTTTATGAGTGAGTGTAGTGCATAAGGGCTTACTAATTTTGCCAGTAAAGATATGTTCACATAACTTCCAGGGTTATTTTACATGCCACAATTGACATGGGGCCGATAGCTTTACTTCCCTTGCTGTACAACAGATTTTCATTGCTAAAGAAAAAAATTTGTTGATCCCGGCTGTGTTTGAACCCACAAACATAAAGTCCTGAGGCAAGCACCTTACCCCAAGACCTCTGAGGTCGACTGAGATAAGAGAAAAAACATCTTAGAACCAGATTTAGTGATTCGGATTGGAATAGAAATTAACTTTGTACCGTCCTTAAATTAATAGGAGGTCCAAAACACACCAAAAAAAAAAAGTCAAAAACAAGGGCAATAGGAGCGAGTGCTTGGAGTTCTATGCTTTGAAAACATTCAAAAACCAGAAATCCGCTACTCCCA